>CAWUFW010018669.1:0-213355 GCA_963921515.1 Calotriton arnoldi | reverse complement strand
TGACGTAAAGAGCCTGGTCAAGAAGAAGGAGGGCAAAAACAGAGAGCTGGCTGCCGTCACTGGCGGAGGGAATCCCGCGCTCTTTAAGACCTTCAAAGCGTGGGAGGAGAAGGTGCGAGTCGTAATACATCCGGAGATCCTCGCCGGCTTAGCAGGGGAGTGGAGGCTGGTAAGTACAAACTAATGTATACCAGCACACCGCTATGTACTCACATGCGCAACTACCATGCCACAGCTCCCAGGGACAAACACCCCCATGTCCAGCACACAATACACAACACATCACACACACATGCAACAGACACTACCACACACAGCCCAAACCGAACAACTGTAAGATGCGTGGGGACATGTGTACACTAAGCCAGCCACGTAACCACCAACAGGTCCCCAAATATGCCAGAAGCGCCACAACGAGCACCCACCACACCCATGTGTCCGCCACAGCTGCACTAACCGACAAGTAACAGGTAAGTGGCAGGAACACAAAGTGCAGTGGGTGGGACGGTGGACAGCCCAAGTACAACACACACCAGGCCACAGTCCCACAGCACAGCAAGGAGGAGCATCCCCCACACCCCACAGCCACGTGTCAGCCACCGCAGTGCACAACGACAGCCGAAAGGCAGACATCACGGTCCACAGCAATCGGTGTCAGTGGGTGTACAGCCACCCCCACGACCCACTACACCCCCCACCCCCACAGACCTGCAACATGGAGCATCCCCCGCTTAGAGCCATGTGGCATCCAGTACAGTGCACGCACGAACAACTTGCAGGTGGGAAACTGGACAGGGCTGGATTACTGGAGGCATGAGGACCATAACACCACCAACACATGGGACATGTCACGTAGCAGACGAACACGCAGCACCGCCCACCGTCACGAACAAGTGAACAATGTGCACACGGACATGAACAACAGACTCACACCCCACATGACCCATCACAGACATAGCAACACCCAAGGAGCCACGTCTGCATGCACAAGCCACACTGAATATAGTCCCACACGGCAGCCACTGTGCAACTCATCACACACAACCGAAACACCATTGAAGTCCTGTCCATGTAGCCCCCACTGCCTGTCAACCCCACACCCCACAACTACGCCTATGTAAGACAAACAACACTAGACGCAACAGAGCGGAACAACAGAAATGCACACGAACACCACTGAACCCATCAAACTCACAGACACACCATGCACATACAACATACCATCCATCCCATCCGTCAGCCCCAGTCTCATGAAAGGCATGTCATCCGCACAGCTGCCACACATACAGCAGTCACGCTAAGACACATGCCCATGACCAACCATGTGCCAGAAGTCAATTAAGCGCACGACACACTGTGAGCAACAACACACAACATGGGCCACACCCCCCCGAGCACTGCAGTGATGCACATGGCACAGGGCAGCACGCACACCAAGGAGATGGGACAACTGCAATACGTTGGCTGGCACACAACTATCACTCACTCATAACGATGCGTCCAATGCCATGTCCAGTAACCACAACAGACAGCAAATATGCAGGGCATGTCAGGCATGCACACACCTCAGACCATGCACTGTCATGCTGCCACAACACATGTCACGTTCGGCACCCATGGCTCACAGCATGTACCCCAAAAGCATATCCCCTCCCAAATGCGAATCTGGGGCATGGCCCCCATGTTGCCATATGCGTTCCTAAGCGTTCCATTTGAACCCCAAAAGCATATCCCCTCCCAAATGCGAATCTGGGGCATGGCCCCCATGTTGCCATATGCGTTCCTAAGCGTTCCATTTGAACCCCAAAAGCATATCCCCTCCCAAATGCGAATCTGGGGCATGGCCCCCATGTTGCCATATGCGTTCCTAAGCGTTCCATATGAACTCCAAAAGCAAAGTACAAACCAGACCCAGGATGGGCCAGGAGCCCGCATACACCAGAGTCACAATGAGTAGGGGCACAGCAACACACCCATCGGCATGGCCAATCCGTCCCATGCCACATGTGCACAGCACACAGTCCCATTGCCTAGCACACACAACTACAGATGCCACAGCCACACACTCGCCTCCGGGAAACCCATGTATGAGATTGCACGAACTGCCAATGTCAGACGACTAATACATACTTCGCCAGGTGCAACACAATAACAAATCTCATTCTCTCCACAGGTGACGAACTGCCGGATGCTGGGGATGGAGACAGCAGCCAGCACAGCCAGCCCACAAGCCCCCAACGAGGACACACAGATCTGGAGGATCTGTCCTCCTCTTCGGACACGGACCACCAAGCTGGCCCATCTGGCGTGGCAGGGCCCAGCCGCTCCCCAGGACCCCTCCTACCCACCAACCCATCATCCAGGGATGCTGAACAGTCCCAGTCCCCTGCTGCCACTGTCGTTGCGGCCACACCCACGGTCATTGCGGCCACTACCACTGCCGCAACCGCCACCATCGCCGCACCGACCACCACCGCCTCCACCACCACCACGTCATCGCTGGCACCAGCCCCAGCGCAGGTGGTGGCCCGGCCGACTGGATCCACCCTGGGAGCCACAGCGAGGACCGTGGTGTGCAATGTGGCTAGTGGGCAGGCCGGTGGCAGCAGGACTGGTAGGAGGAGCAGGGTCAGGGAAACGCCAGCCTCCCCTGGGAGCCATGCCCTGCCTCAAATGGCCAGAGTCCTTGGGGCCTATGAAGAGGCCCAAGGACAATGGGCCAGGTCTGCTACTGACACGCGGGAGGTGCTGGGGGTGCTGAGGTCCATGGACGCCCATATGGGCCAATTCGTGTCCCGTATGGACCAACTCGTGGACCTCATGGGCCAGCTGGTGGTGGCGGTGGGGTCACAGGCAAGGCCAGCAACACCACCTCCGCCACCACCTGCTAGGGCGCAGGCTCGGGCAGCAGTGTCCACTTCCCCTGCGTCCACAGCCAGTGAGCACACCTCACCCACCACCAGCAGGTCGCCACCACACACCCCCTCCCAAACGTGGAAGGGGCCGTCCGAAGAGGAAACAGATCTCCCGGGAGGACTTCGCACGCTCCAGTCGCAAGTGAGGCAGCCAGCCAGCCTTCCGCCAGCCTTCCTTGACCAGCCACTGCATTGACTTGCTCTACGATCCCACTCCACACAGCCAGCTGGATGGCATGTGTGTGTTGGACTATGGACATAGAACCAGTGGGTACACCCTGATCATCACGCAGCCATGACCGACAGCTCATTGTCACTGCACGCACCACTTTTGTCATCACCTTACACACAATCACATGTCACAGTTTGTAATAAATGCACCTTTTTCACTAACTGCTGTTTGTGCCCTGTGTTTTATTTGTACGGAATACAACGGCCACCTTGGGCGGAAAGGCACCTGATGCGTGGCATGGCAATGGAATCCGGAGGGCCTGTAGGGACCTAGGGGTGGGAGACAGAACAGGAGCACATTCAATGAGTGTGTCACACACCCATCACACAGTACATGTCAACAACTACAAGCAATGTACACACATCGCACAGAGCAATAGGGCACAATGCCACAGTCACCAACAGTGGCATACTACCCTGGCCATGGAGCGTTGACACACTGCACGCAGTGAACATACGGCCACCCTGACACAGCACACACACACCTGCACAGATACAGACACATCATCCGTCATACATGGACACTCACCGTCAAGTGAAGTAGCGGGCGATGAGCTGCTGCCGCACATTCCCAGCTTCCTCCTCTCCGCTGTCCACCTCACTCGAGCTGTCCTGGTCTGCGGGCTGGGGCCCTGGTTGATCTCCGTCATCCACAATGAGGGGGATCTGCTTCCGAATGGCCAGATTGTGCAGCATGCAGCACGCCACCACTATCTGGCACACCTTCTGTGGGGAGTACGCCAGTGCACCCCGGTGCGGTCCAGGCACCTGAACCTGGACTTGAGGAGGCCAAAGGTACGCTCGACCACACGTCTGGTCCTCCCATGTGCCTCATTGTATCGATCGTCTGCTGGGGTGCGAGGATTCCTCAATGGACTGAGCAGCCATGCCCCATTCGGATACGCAGAGTCACCTGGGTGTGAGGGACACAGAGAACCGTTGCTATTCCAACTGGACAGGGGACAGCATCGCACAACCAGCACGCTACACCACTCCACATACTCACCGACAATACAGCCACGATCCTGTTGCAGATTGGCCATCAGTCGTGGCAAGATGCTGTTGCGCATTATGTGTGCGTCATGTGCCGAGCCTGGAAACTTGGCACACACGTGGGTGATCACCATGTCCGCAAGGCACACCACTTGCACATTCAGGGAGTGCGTGTGCTTCCTGTTGCGGTACAGGTGCTCAGTGGCCTGTGGTGGAACAAGGCCAACATGTGTGCAGTGGGATTCTGCCAAGGGCATAGAATGCACCCTTCACTGCCGCCAATTCACGAGCCCTGGGGAAGCGGATGTACCTGTTCCGGTACAGCATCATGGCTGCCAGTACATCCCTCAGCACCTTGCTGAACATGGGCTGGGACATCCCTCCTCCACTGCCCACTGTGTGCTGGAATGACCCAGTGGCGAAGAAATGCATGGCGGCCATCACCTTAGCCGTGGGGGTGACAGCAGTCGGATACACCCTGCGGGGACGGAGATGGGGCTCTAACATGGCACACAGTCGATGCAGAGTTGGCCTGTCCAGCCGAAACTTCCTGATTACCTCTGTATCGTCCATGTCCGCCAGCAATTGGTATGGGCGGTCAATGTTCGGTCTCCGCCTGGGTTAAATGGCAGAGGACACATGTCAAAGCAACACGGCACATAGCAATTTCGCATACACATCACTGACATGACTGAGCAAGCACATGAGCCACAGCCCAGCTGTCAAGCTGGGTCGGCACGGCCACAATACACTTACACAGGTCTCCCAACAATGGCAATGGCAAGTGAGACATACCACTGCCATGTGCATGCACATGGGGATCTAGGCCCCAATGACTTGCGGGGCGTGCTGATGGGGACTGACTGCATATTCGTCAAGCGGCAACGCCACGGCAACATGAGTGTCTGCTGAGCATGGAACTGCTTCCGAGGCTGGATGAGTATGGCACACGACGACGACGATGTGGGCACGGGCTGAGCGGCCAATACAAGTGGGACCTGTGGCACGAGGGGATATGAGACAGTAGTAGGTGTCAGCACTGCACCCTATGTACAGCACTGTACGGATCACAGCTCCCGAAACATTGACTGGTGTCCACATTGACAGCCCCATGCCAAGACGGCTGTGTGCTTGCAGTCACACGTCACAGGTGAGAGGTTACATTGCACGTGCCAGGTGGCAGACGTACATAGTGGGAGCTGGCATGTGTGTGCATGTGTCTCCTGTTCAGGATCCACCAGATGGGCGCTGACTCTGTACTGAGCATTGGACACAGCATGTTCCGTGGAAGGCTTGTGTGTGTGGGATGGTGGCACTGGATGTGCCTCCGTTGGGTGGGGGGCCATGCACAGGGCGGGTACGTCGATGATTGCGCATTGTTGGTCACGGTGGGTGCACCAACTAAGATGTGTTGCCCTGTGTTCAATTCCTATGTCCGCATGATGATGGACTGTGGATGTGGGCAGACTACACATTGGTCGATGTGCTGTCTATATGCATGTGCCTTCACACCAGGCACAGCTGCCCCTGCACATGTGACCCCTGCTGGACTCGCTGCTGGGTCTGTGGAGCTGATGCACCTTCTGCGCGTGGGGCGGACAGCTCTCCTCACTTCCCTCATTGCGCATGTCATGTCTTTGCCGCAGGTGACATGGATCATGGAGGGCCCACATGTACGCGTGGGTAGGCTACACATGATTGTTCACTGGTCGCCACCCCCAGTCAGTGTTTCGAATGGGAAGGTTGTCGTGCTGGTGGTATGTTCGATGTGGCGGATGGGCGGGCCTAGGTGCGGGCTTACATTCCGGACATGGGGGTAGTTGGATTGGCGACTAGTTGCAGTACACACGGGACACGTCTCTTCCTTTCCACATCTGGGTCATCCCTTGTACTAACTGACAGTGATACAGTCATCTTCGCCCCAGCCCTCATGTCCTCCCCTCGCCCCCCAATATGCATGCTCACCTGCGAGGCTAGCGCTTGCACAGGCAGCCCCACGCTCGCACCAGAGAGGGCAAGGAGTGTATGTGTGGGTCCAGTTGCACGAGTGGGCTGTCTCAGGGTATGATGTGTGGCGGGACGCCGTCCACCTGCGTGGTGCCCCAAATGGAGACCCGGCCTGCATGGACTATGCATCACAGTCTTCGCCTTCCGGATCCGCCACCTGCGACACCCAGTGGCTGTGGCTGCCCTTGCGGCCAGGCCGCGTCCGTCTGTGGCTGTTGGCCCACACATTCACTCTTTGGCCTCTCTGGGGAGGGCTCGGGGGTGGTGGCGCACGCGCTTGCACTTAGTCGCAATGGCATGTGTCGTGGTTGGTATGATGGGCAATGGATGGGATGGTGCGAGCCACCTCCCGTGACGTCAGTGCTGCTCGTGCTGTGGTGCGTCCCCCTACACTTCCATTTGACTTGTGCCATGCTAGACGTTGAGGTTCTATTGCCTGCGTGATATGACCAGGAGGAGCGCGAGGAGACCTCTCACACACCATGCTCCACTGCCATCCCGTGCCCTGTATCGCCTGTGCGGATTGACTATGTTGGGGTTACACCTGGTCGACTGGGGCTGTGTGTGCCTTGTCAAGGGGCATGGCGGGCGCACAACAGGATCCAGCTTGTCCACAGAGGGTGGGCTGAGGTGCGCCTGGTACCGCTTTGTACGTGTGCCCGGCTGCTGTGCACACACGTGTTCACTCCCCCGACAGGTGTCCTCTCACAATGCCCAGGGAAGCGGTGGTGTACTGTTCATGACCCCTCCCAACACGGCGTGCTCCAACTTGGCATGTGCGCATCTACCCGTCGCACCCACCCACCTGAGCACTGCGTCCATACGACTTCACACGACACATGTGTGTCTTCCACAGTTGTGCTACTCATTTGCGTTGACATCCAATACCAGTGGACTACATGGTCATGTCACGACTGCCGTGTACTTCACATACTCTCATCCTCTCTCATTCGTACTTGTGAAATGAGTCAGCGGAGACAGTTTTGGTTTCAAACATTATATTGAGTCTTCTGTCCTCTGTGATGCAGTATAGTGGACACTACTGGCAGCGGAATACATGTTGAGGATATACTGAGCATGATTACACATGGGATAGGGTGTGGGGTTACATCTGCTTGGCCAAGGCTGTGCTAATGTACATTTACGTATAGCTGCGGAGCTGCGGACTTTGACACAGACGGTATACATGTAGCCTACCAGACCGCTCGGCATCATGGGCACAGTCCATCTCAGTTCCATGTGACAGGTTTGCTGCGGTTGTTCCTCATGCACGCGTGCATGTGAGATGACATCAGGGCATGTGCTTGCGTGCATGCAGCGGCGTGCCACTTGTTGTTGCACTGTGGTGGTTACTGGACATGTCACAGTCACTGGGGTCGTGTTGTTGTTGTATGCACTTGTCGTCCATGCAAAGGTCCTGGTATGGGATTCCCGGGGCGGGGGTGGGAGGGGTGCAGCACCCACAGACTCCAGGCGACCTATTCATGTCCACTGAGCGGTGTGTGTGTCCATGTGCGCTGGATCCATGTCGTGTCCTGGTTGTTCGTGCAGTTCCGTCCATGTGGGTGCGATGCACAGAGCCCATGCCACTGCCTCCCACGATGCATGCGGTGTTCCTGGATGTGATGGGGAACAGTGTGCATGTCCCGGTCATATCCGATGTCATGGCGATGTCGTTGATGGTGTGGTTACAGTTGCCGGTCGTTTGGTATGGCTGTTGTGGTGGTGACTGGCCAGTCCGTGCGGAAGCTGAGCATGGGTGCTGGGTTGGACTTCATAGGTCACTCGGGGAACCTGCGTTGTGGTCCGACGTATTTACAGGTTGTCAGGTATGCGATGCCGTCCAGCAGGGCTTCCATGTCATTGGTGGTGTACATGTTTGCCAGCCAATGAAGCGGATGGTGGCTGTCAAGGTGTTGTTCGTAGGTTGTCCCTTGGAGGACCATGATGGGGCATGCTGGGTGACATTCGATGTAGCTGTTCTCGATGATCCGTCGTGTGGAGGCACAGTGGTTCCATTTCAGTGCGGGTGCGATGTTGGCCACATACGCCATGCCCCCATAGGCAGAGCAGGCCCTGTCGTGTGCGTCCAGAGGGAGGAGTAGTGGTAGCAGGTCCGCCTTCAGACATGCCGGGTTGGAGAGGCATATCTCGACGGGATGCTGGTAGGGACACCTCCGACAGTAGAAGACGGGCATGACGCAGCTGAACAATGTGATGCGGTAAGTCAGTCGGTAACTTACGTTCAGCAGGGACAGGAGATCGCATCCCAATGTATGTATCGTGTTGGTTTGGTACAGCTTGAGCTGTTCGGCGTAGTTGGGTAGGTGTG
This sequence comes from Calotriton arnoldi, assembly GCA_963921515.1. NCBI lineage: Eukaryota > Metazoa > Chordata > Amphibia > Caudata > Salamandridae > Calotriton > Calotriton arnoldi. The sequence continues at coordinate 204,877 of CAWUFW010018669.1, read as the reverse complement.
TTGCGGTTGCCATTTCGCAGCGGTTCGTAGAGGTGGCGTGCTCCGGCTGTGTGTGCAGTCTGCAATGTGCACGCTCCGGGGTTGCTGTGAGCTCTGTGTAGTCGTAGGGAGACAGGACTTGTGTTCTGTTGGCTTGTTTGGAGGACACGGGCCCTCTTCCCACATGCTTCTCAGACAGTTCAAGGTCAGTGCTGTGTGACTCCTTCCAATTAACTTGCATGTGGCCGACATGGGGGAGTGTTTTCTTCTTTCTTCCCCGTCCGTTGTGTGCTTCTGTGATATGCGCTATCTGCCCTGTGGTCGGTCTCCTCGGCATGCCTGTGTTGGTCTATTCATGGACAATGGCTGTATTCACCGGCTTCTGTCGTAGGGCTGTGGTTTCGGAGTTGGAATGGAAGGTCATTCAGTGCTGTCTGCTCTCCCTTGTGTGGGCGGCAGCCTGCCTTTCCGCTCTGCGTTGGGCCTTGTGTGTGGATGTTATTCTTGGGCCACCTGTTGTCGGTCCCCGGGCTCTTTGGTGTTCCGTTTCATGTGTCTTGTTCATATGTGCAGGGTGGTATGGGTTTTTCAGTGTGGTACTGGCGTTCCTCTTCCCGAAGGAGCCCTGCTTCTCCTAGTTGGTGTTGCCGCCGCTGTGTGCTACGCCATGTTTGTTACACTGGGGTGTGTCCTGCAGTTGCGTGTCTTCACTGACATGTGTGCATCGGTTGTGTGGCGTTGGGTGTTGTCCGTGAATTGGGCGTTGGGGACATGTCTGTGGCCGGCCTGTCACGTGTCATGTGCGTTCGGGGTGGGGCTGATGTGTGTGCTGCTTGGTTGTGTCCCTGTGTCTGTGTGCGACGCATGCATGGCGCTGCGGTTGGCCTCTGCGTTGTGCGCATGTGTGGCGGCGTCATCGGCGCTTTGGGGCCGTGACGGGGTGGTTGGTTCCTAGTCCCAGGTGGTGTGTACACATGTGTTCCGCGATGTTAGGATTTGGCCTGTGTGTCATATGTGGATGCAATGGTGGATGTGTAGTGTGCACGCGCTGGTGGGGGTTGTCCGCTTTTTCCGCCCTTGCACTGTGTGCGCTGTTTGCGTGCACTTGTTGTGTGTGTGCCTACCTGCGTCTCCGCGGTACGTTGCGTCCTTGGTGGTGCATCAGCAGAAGCATGGGAAGGGCCTGCAGTGCTGGATTCATGCCCGGGTGCCGCTTCTTCGTTGTCCGTGCTCTGCGTCCGTGTTTCCGCCTCTCTTTCACGTGCGGTGTCTCTTTGCCGTGGGAGCCGTTTGTTTGCGGCATCGTAATTTATGCGCTGGGCGGGACGTGTTTCGTCGGACGGTGTGTGTCAGTTGTGCTGCGCCGCTACGTGTGCGGGCGCACTTTGATGGCGGACGGTGTTGCTGGCTTGCCGGCGGTGTTTGGCCTGCTTTTCGCATCGTAATTGGGCGGGCGTGTGGACTGCTGCGTGCCGGCGGTAACTGGTGGTTTTTGCATCCGCCAGCACGGCGGTTGTGCTTCCGCCCGCCATCGTAATGTGCCCCTTAATTACAATTAAATTACTTCCCACCCTACTCCCCTATAAACCCACAACCCGCTACAGAACTAAATCGCAAAATTTAATTAAAAATAATTAATAATTCCTAAAAATTATTAATTAATTTACTATAATTAAATTACTTCCCACCCTATTCCCCTATTTACCCACAACCCGCTACGGTACTAAAACACATAATTTACTTAAAAAAACATTACTAACTTCTAAAAAATGTTATATATATATTTAAAAATCAGTACAATACTTAACAAAAAATATATAACACATACATATAAAATACATAATAAAATACATAACACTAACATAAATATCGATATTAGTAACATGGATATTTTTGCTATCGATATTACTAACTTCGATATTAACAAAAACGATATTTCTTACCTTCAGGTCGATATTCTGGTCGTCGATATTCTTGATTTCGATATTCTATCCCTACGATATTTAAAACTCGATATTACTGTAGGTCGATATTTAAAACTCGATATTTAGCCTGTGCACCGTTCCTATTATAATGTTTGGTGGGAATGGTATTACGGATTGTTGCCTTTGCCCATGGTGTGTATCACCTGCTTCATGTTTTGGGTTGTTAATCGGGAATAGTCACTGAAAGTTGGGGTTTTCAGTGTGGGAGGGGGCGGGTGGTTGAGGTTTTAGATTGAATGTTGTTTTCTTGCTTTATTTAGTTTATAGCAGGGTCACCTATAACCTAACCCATTCATGCAGAGTGTGGGTCAGACTAGTCAGGTAGCACATGACATATTCCTCCATCAGACATGGCTGCTAGGGTGGGCAGAAATCTAGTACTGTTATTCTGGAACATCCGTGGTATAAACAACACACGTAAAGGGAAGTTGGTAATGTCATATCTAGACCGACATGCAATAGATATTGCTTTTTTACAAGAAATGCACCTTCCGCCTGGACAGACATTCATGTTCGCCACCAACTTTGGGTCCCATCAATACTACTCGTCATACAGTACTTACATGCATGGTGTCTGCATCCTCATACAGAAGGGCATCAAATTTGTAATGACCACAGTACACTCAGACCCTGATGGGCTCTTATTTCTTCCTGAGGGTGCGCTTGAAGGCCAGAAGGTGGTTCTTCTTGTTAACACATATGCCCCAAATACTGACACACCTGAATTTTTTTAGTCCCTTTCATGGTCCCTACAACACATTGAAGCTGCACCAATAATTGGAGGGTCATAAATTGGTCCTAGACTCCAACAGAGATTGCAAGGGGCCCGATGCACTGGGAAAACTCTTTCCATTAGAACACTGATAGAAACTATAGACGTACTGGACCTGACAGACGACTGGAAACTTAGACAATCGACTACTCGCGAATGCACATTCCATTCTGCCCTTCATGGGACTCAAACCCGCATTGACAATTGGCTAGTCACTTGATCCGTCATGGCGTGAATCAAAAACGTTGCACATCAGCCTTGTACATTGTCTGACCATTCCCCAGTGAAATTGGTTCTCAAGATACCTGGTCGCGGGCCTCAACGCCGCCTCATGGAGATTCCTGAGTGGAGCCTTCATGGACGATGTCTTCCGGGAGGAACAAAGGGAGGCAATAGAAGAATATTTTAGACTCAACTAGGGGACTGTGGCTACTCACTGCACACTCTGGAAGGCTTTTAAGGTCTATATTAGAGGTATCACTATATCTAAACACTTGAGAGTGTTGAAATCTAAACGTACCCAGCTCGTTAAACTTGAACAAGACCTATTGCAGTTGTACGTGACCGCTACTACCTCCCTTCTGCTGAGCACCTCCATGAACGACATTGCTTACTCCAGCAGTATAGAGAATTCGCTGATACTGAGGTAGCGTTCCTTGGTAAACAAGCTTGTGCTCGGACATATGGAGAGAGTGACAGGCTGGGCAGAACACTAGTTCAACTACTGCAGGGCTACTCGCATAGGACACACATAACACATATATGTAATGAAGCTGGAGACACCCTATTCTCCATAGAGGAACTGTCAGCAGAATGTACCTGCTACTGCAGTAACCTATTCAGGATCAAATTGGCTGAATCATGTGCCACTATCCAAAACTACCTTAATGATATTGGACTGGTGAGGTTGGAACAGGTGCATCAACAATTTCTGAGTGCCCCCATCACTGTGGATGAAATACTGGTAACCAGGTCTCAAGGCGCCTGGTTTAGATGGGCTGACTGGATAATTCTACAAGACATTTAAGCATGTTCTAGCCACCCGCTTGCTAGAGGTTTATGCCGAAGTGGTGTAAGCACGATGAGACTGTGATCACACTACTGCCTAAACCTCGTAAAGATCCTGCATACTGTGCCTCATATAGGCCTCTGTCGCTAATAAATCTTGATGATACAATTTTAGTAAAAGTACTTGCTGCACAACTCTGATTGCTAATTGAACATCTGATCTCGGCCGCCGGATCTGGCTTTGTTTCCCATAGGTTCACATCTATCAACCTGCACAGTGTTTGCTGTACTTGATCAGATCGCCCCACAGATTCCTGTAGCCGTGATTTTTATAGACGCAGAAAAGGTGTTTGTTTCGCTGGAGTGTCCATTCCATTTCCAGGTGCTAATGAAGGTGGGATCACCAGGGACTTTACTGTACTTATTAAATTACAGTATGTGAATCTGACTGCCCTTATTCTGGTTAATGGCTCCTAGACTGACCCTATCCCAATATCTAGAGGTGCCAAGCAGGGGTGTCCCCTATTGCCATCATTGCTCGTGCTGACTATGGATCCTCTGGCCAGCCTGCTGCAATAACTTCTTTCTTATAGGAGCCTGGTCTTCTGAGCAAGGACCATCCTCTTGCATATGTGTGAGGAGGATATTATGTTGTTTGTTTCCAACTCCACATCCCATCTTTCTGGTATTATCTGTTAGATTATACAGTTCGGTCGTTATTGTGACCTAGCTATCAACTGGGCAAAATCTGACATCTTTCCGCTTACAAACTGTACCATATGGGTTCCCCTTGAAGACCCCATCCGTTGGGTAAATGATACAGTCAAATATCTAATTATTGCCCAGCTCTCGAACGCCTCGAGGCGCAGGTGGGACTCTGGGCCAAGCTGCCTCTATCCATGGCTGGCATAATTGAGATGGTGGTCCTCCCCCCTTTTTTCTCTATGTCTTCAGCAACATCCCCATTTCACTCTTGCGCACCTTTTTCCACTTGCTCCACAGCACTCTAATGAAATTGATATGGGCTGCTAAGCAACCACGCATTAGTTGGCGCACTCTTACATTGCCATATGAAAAGGGTGGCCTAGAGGTTCCGGATCTGGAGATTTATTATCTAGTGGCACAATGTCACTATGTATCATCCTTTTGCCAGACTCCCTTATTCACGACTGGAGCATGATCAAGCCGGCAGCACAACCCTACAGGCACTCCTCCTGGTGGGCCTTCCTAGAAACACACACACAGTGAAGACAACTGCGATGACCTGTTGGACCTGGAAAAAACTGAGTGGACGATTGGGCCACTGGCCATACCCATCTCCAATAACCCACGATTACCTCCCACGACAGATAAACTGGTACATCGTGTTTTGACGAAATAGGAACTATGGGAACTGGGCAAACTTTGTCACCAGCATCAATTTGCAACTCAGGAGCAACTTACCGGTGGAGGTGCTGCGCCTCACTTGGACCATATCCTTTACCTGAAGGTGCGGCACACTGCCCAAGCGTGTTTGTTCAGCTTCCCTGATGAGCCCCCAAACTTTGCCCCCTTGGCCTTGATTATCCGCTCTACAGAATCCACCAAATAGGTATCCCGCCTTTATGAAACCTGCTCTGCCGAGCGTACCGACGCCCTGGCTTCAGAGCTGCATGGAGCAGGGCAGTGGCAGCTGGCATGTAATTAGAGTAGTGGGGCAGGCAAAATATGGGTGATATTAAAATAATTTAAAAAAATGCCACTTACCTTTCTCACTCGTCGCACAATGTCCTCCTCCCTTGGGTGTCTTCTCTCGTCGAAGCTCCGGACCCAGGAAACTGCCCTACCCAATCCTGGTGCTGCTCTCATGCTGTTAAACAGCATGAGAGAAGTGTGAGGATTGGAGGGAGCGGCCTCTCTCAGCGCTCTTAAGAGCGCTGGAGGCCTGGGTTTTCTCTAACCCAGCTGTCTAAGACAGTTAGGTTAGAGAAGTTTAAAATGTGCATGACTGGCTGGCCGTCGCAAGACGGCCGGCCAAAGGGAAATGCGCACTTTAAACATAAGTGCACAGCTCCCTGCTGCCACTCAGCAGCAATTGCCCCACCCCGTCCTGACGCTCGGTTTAGGACGGGTTGCTGTAAAATAAAATGGTAATAAATAAACTTTATTACTATTTTAGTTTTTAGCTGCTCTGGGGCATTTTTTTAGTGGGGCAACACTCCTCCGGTCTCACGGAGGAGCAGCTCCTGAAGCAGGGATTCGGGAACTGACATCACCACTTCCCAATGGACATACTGCTGCATGCAAATTAAATTAATTTAATTGAACCACAAGCACAAACTCATACACTTCAAATATTTGGCATCTTTTGCATATGATGGGTGTTACCAGGTTTCACACAATTCGTCACTTATATTCCACGCCTGCCCAGAGAGCCAAAATAGACCCCTCCCATTTGAATCACTATCTGTGATGCTCCCATGATTATGCAGACTTTTTCCACCTGACGTGGGACTGCCCTGACACACAGACATTTTGGGGGGAGGTGGCGGACATGACAACAGATATTACTGAGTTCCCATTGGAACTTACACCCCTGGTTGCCCTACTGGGCTTTGTGAAACAACCCTGAAAGGAGTATGTAGATTCATCGCAATAGCTCTACTAATGGCAAAGAGAAAGTATAGCGATGTGCTTAGGGTGTCCGAGGGTGCCACACAAATAGGACTGGATTGGAGATTTGGTGCACTGCAATACCCAATGTGAAACTTATGCGCAGCCACAGCCCCTGTCCTCCTGGCTAAGGGACCTCTGGGAGCCCTTGACAACTTATCTGGCTCAAACTAGGGACTTGGATGCCCTCTCAACTATACAAGATGATGAAGAAGAGCCGGCCCATCCCTCACCCCCAGACTAATTTTCTTCCGGGCTTTGTTTTTACATATGGGCCAGAAGAGTAGGAATCAATTCCAATTTTGTTTCACTTGCCGTGCTGAATGGTTGCACTATTTACGCTCTTGGTCAGCTGGCAACCAGGAAAACCTACTAAATCCAGACATTTCTGAAAACTAGACACCCAAGGGAGTCCAGGGTAGTGTTACTCGCATGGATCACACAACATTTTCCCGAGAGCCAGAACGTGTGGTCTGTGGTATGATCCAGGGCCCCATTGATGCCAACAGGGTAGTGGTGAGGAGACGAGGGGAGGAATTTAAGGGGTATACATGGATCGAAGCATCGATATGGTGTGGCCTGTGAGTCAGGGACTTATTTTGAGGGTTTCATTTTATAGTGCCTCCAGAAGAGACATAGGCCCATATGTACGAAGGTCTGATTTTGCGATTCCCAAATAGAGAATCTGTAGAAATCGCTATCTGAGATTCCTAAAACGGAATATATGTAACCGCCGAGTCCCCTTTGCGATTCCTATGGATTCGCATTCGCTATTAGGAAATCGCCAAATTGCGATTTCCTAATAGCAAATTGCAAATTATGAAACATAGCCTTCTGGAAGCAAAATGATGATGTCACAGCCCCGGTGGTCGGTAATTACAGGGTGCGGCCAGAAACCAGAGGCCTAAAAAGCTACTGGAAGCAAGAGGTGCCCCTGCATCACTGCTGCCACTTCCTCTCACCATCTTTAAACAATACCATGGCTGCTGAAGAGGGTAACAGGAAGAGAAAGGTGAAGTTCTCTGAGAGGGAGCTTGAGGTCCTGACAGATGAATGTGTTTCCCACATAGACCAATTTTTTGGGAAGGCCTCATTTACAGTCCCTGAGGCCAAGAGACGTAGATCTTGAACAGTGTCCTGGAGGTCAACTCCCTAGCAATCACACAGAGGACCATCCCGGAGATCGCAAGAGGTGGTACAATCTGAGATCCTGTACAAAGGAGAAGGTGGCCAGCGGAATGGCAGAGGGGCGTGGTACTGGCAGAGGACTCTCACAACACCCCCCCCCTCCCGACTCCCATAGAGGTGCTCATAGAGGGGACACTGGAGTGTGGCAGGAGTAGGCGACATCGGCACCTCCAATCCAGCAGACCCCAGCCAGGGTAAGTCATCTTCCCTTTATGTACCATACATAGCACAATGTTAGCCAATCCACATATCATATGTCACAGAATGAATTACTCCATTGAGGTGCCTGGCCAACCGAGGCCATGCATCATTGGAGTTGTAGTACACATCATTACCATGCTGTACTGAGTGCTGATGACAACACTAAACATATCTGTACAACACAACCATGTCACAAACACATGCAGCAGAGTCACAACAATATTGTGGCTAAACATTGAACATATATTTACAATAACTATATACATGCATTTCCACAGATCACAGCCCGGATGTGTCAGGACCAGTGGCAGCCGAAAGGACTACTGACAGTGAGGTGGTCCTTGAGGTCACAATACAACCATCCCCTCAGCCCATCAAACCAACTCCAACTGGCAGGAGAACCACTATCTCACCACTGCCAGAGTTTCAGGACAGCAAGGAGGGGCAGTCGCAAGGTAGGGACCCCACAACCACCGAGACCAGGACACAGCGAAGGTGCAGAGGCCAAACCTCAGCAGACTATCCAGAGACTGTGTCAGACATGTCGGATGCACATCCAGTGTATGGTGGCCTGGAGAAGTCGATTATCTCAACACAGCACCTACAGACAAAGCAAATACGAACAGTCAGAAGGCAGCTGCAACGTTTGTCCAGGTCGCTGCAGAACATGGAGATAGGCCAGGAATGGTGGCTAGCAGTAATGGAGAGGGAGCACCATGTGCAGCGTCAGAGGCACAGGCAGTACGTGGCCCGGTTTGATACATTCACCCAATCCATCAACCGGCTGGCAGGTGCAACATCAACGCTGGCAATGCGGACTGTCAACATCCAGACGGACATGGCGCACTGCTGCCAGGACGTTGCATGTGGGCTAGTGCAAGTCATCACCGCACTGGAGAACATCCAAACCCACAATCTCTGCATCCCCAACATCCCGGCCCCACCAGAGAGCGAGGAGGGCTCTAGCCTCAGTGGCGTATCCATCCACAAGCCATCCAATACCATGCGTTCACACCGCCATACGTCTGGCAATGAGTCCTCGTCAGTCCCACAACCCAGTGCTGCTGACAAAGCACCCAACCCACGGGGCCGTAAGAAGTGACTCCATAGACACTCAGTGGGATGAGTTGCCTTAGTTTATGTTACACCTTATTTACTTTGTTGTTCTCATGTCAACTATGTATCATGTCAATACACTTGAGGGCTTGAGGAGATTTAAGGACCTGCGTGAGCTGACTCCCCACCAAATAATGTAGCACACGAAACAAGCCACGGGTCCGGGTTAGGAGGAGGTTAGTGTGTTATGCAAGGGGGAGGAAAGGAGGATTCCCTTTTTAGGATGGTTCCCCTCACACACCAGAGGTGTCATGCTTCATCATGGGGGTACCTCCTCACACGGAAGACCTAGTCTTCGTGTGAGTTACAACCCCCTCTCTATGAGGGAGGAGCTCAGGGATGTTTTTATTTGGTCAGGCAGGGTATACTAAACCCCTATGTGAGCAGGTGTGTGTGTATGGAGCAAGAAAGTGCAGTGCTGTAAAGTGAAGTGAAAAGTTAAAACTGGCTAACGGGTTAGACAAAGACCCAGAGCCTGACAGTCAACAGACTAATAACACTAACCTACGCCCAAAATCAAAATTCAATCCTACCATTGGGATGGTCCCATCGGAGGTAGTAACATTCGAGAAAGCTGTCCTGAAAGACCTGAATACTGGATTATGCACCCCGTCTAAGACTTTCAAGAACATTTCGAAAGGAGAACAGTTAGCACTACGCTCGCTGACGACAGATAAAACAATTACCATCAAAGCTGCCGATAAGGGCGGAGCAACGGTAATATTGGACACAGACATCTATAGGACGGAATGTTTAAGACAACTTAATAACAATACCGCCTATAGACGATTGGACCACGACCCCATGGAAAGGATTACGGAAACCATCTCGGCTGTAACCAAGGAAGCATATGACAGCGGTTGGATAACGCAGAAAGAGGCGGAATTCCTTTGTACAAGGGCACCAATAACACCTTATTTCTATGTATTACCAAAGATACATAAGCCACAAAGGCCTCCACTAGGGAGACCCATCATCTCCGGGATAGGATCCGCCCTGGAGCCACTGTCACAGTTCGTTGACTTTTTTCTCCGTCCATTGGTCAGCCGAATGCCTACATATCTTAAAGACACTACCGACATGTTACGCCTGCTGGATGAGGTGACCTTTAACCCTCTTACCGACTATATGGTCTCGTTCGACGTGGAGTCACTGTATACTTGTATACCCCAGGATCAAACTCTGGAGACAATTGAACTTTTACTCACTCAGCACCCACCCGACACGATCACACCAATCCCATTTATAATGCAGTGCGCACGAATGGCCATGAAGGAGAATTTCTTCCAGTTTGAGACTGACTTATATCTCCAAATCTCAGGCACTTCCATGGGCAGCACCTTCGCGCCGAGTCTAGCGAACCTTTACATGCATGTGTTCGAAGAAGGTGTTGTCCTGGGAGGCCAGAATCCTTTTCTCACACACATACTCCTATGGAGGAGATATATAGATGACATTTTTGTCATCTGGCGAGGAGATGATGTCACTATTAACCTTTTTCATAACTGGCTTAATAACGCCAACGTACACCTTCGGTTTACCTGCGAGTATAGAAAAGAGAAATTGGCTTTCCTGGACCTTCTGATCTACCCAGCAAGGGGCACTCTACAAACTGAACTCTATCAAAAACCAATGGCCCGCAATGCACTACTCCAATATGAGAGCTACCATCCAAAGTCATTGCGGGACAACCTACCATATGGACAGTTTTTGAGAATCCGTCGTAACTGCTCTACAGCGGAGAAGTATAACATTCATGCAACAAAACTCAAAAGTAACCTGTTGGACAGGCACTACCCTGCGAAACTGGTTAAGCAATCAGCAAAACGAGCATTGAACACTAACCGGGAGGTACTCCTAGACCAACCCTTTGCCAGACCATCACAATCCAAACTCGTCTGTGTCAATACCTACAGTTCTTTGTCCAATGTAGTGAAGAAATCTATACTACACAATTGGAACATTTTGAACAAAGGACAACTGACCCTAGAGAAACCTCTTTTTGCATTTAAAAGAGGTCGCAATTTAAAAGAAACTTTGATCCACACAAGACCGGCGTTTTTTGAAAAAACAAGACAAAACACACTTTGGAATTTACCTCCTGTCCAAGGCCATCATCCCTGTGGGTCGTGTACAGTTTGTGCCCAAACTAGCATGACTAAAAGCATTGACATAGGCACATCGAGACCGTGGACTTTACAGAAACATACCAATTGTAATAGCGAGCGGTTGGTCTACCTTATCACTTGCCCTTGTGGCTTGAGGTATGTTGGTATGACCACCAGGAAGGTACGCACTAGGATTTTAGAGCATAAAAGCACTATTAGATGTGCGAAACAAATGACTAAGATGACTAAACACTTTTTTGATATGAAACATGGTCCAGACTCCTTGAGCTGGACAGTCCTATACAAACCGAATTTGAATGCCAATACACCAGATCTCACAACCAAACTGCTTAGACTGGAACAAAGATGGGTGTACAGATTGGGAACCTCAGAAACAGGCCTCAATGATGAGATTCTGTGGTTGGCACTCTCTTGATTTGTAGATCACACCTTTAATACATTCACCTTCCTGGTGTCATGTCTCATTTTGACCATGACACTCTCGGAACGGACAGACCTCAAGGGCCTACCTTGTTATTACCTTGTTATCACCCGGACTACCCCATGCTTTTAGAGTGGTCCACCTGTTTTGTCTGGTTTACCTTATATCTCTTACTCTGCCCTGGCTAGGTTCACCAGTTTGAAGTGAGGTTCAGAGGCAGAAGACGTCCGTTCATTTAAGTAAATTGAACAACTTGTCACCACATCAACTAGCTGTCAGCATACCGTCCAACGCTGCTGTCTTACTTCTTTTGCAGTTACCGTGTGGGAGCCCGTCTCCCACGGGCTGCACTGGTCGCCGTAAGCAATTGTTTTTGTATGTAAATAAGCGTCTTTGCCAGTCTTCATCCCCCCTTGATGATACATGCGCCCAGTTTGTCCATGATCAGGCCATGTGCAAGTGCCTCCAGCCATCGTGCGTGTTTTCCACTTTAAGTAAATTGAACTACTTGTCACCACATCAACTAGCTGTCAGCATACCGTCCAACGCTGCTGTCTTACTTCTTTTGCAGTTACCGTGTGGGAGCCTGTCTCCCACGGGCTGCACTGGTCGCCGTAAGCAATTGTTTTTGTATGTAAATAAGCGTCTTTGCCAGTCTTCTTCTCCCCCCCCCCATGATGATACATGCGCCCAGTTTGTCCATGATCAGGCCATGTGCAAGTGCCTCCAGCCATCGTGCGTGTTTTCCACTTTGTCTGTTTAGCAGACCGTATTTCTTTCACTGACCACAAATCCTATGAGCTTGCCTCAGCTGGCAACGCGTCACACAGTGGTCCCGAGCCGGAATGCATGCGAGGCTTGTGGCTCCAGGACTACATCTCCCATGAGCCTCGGGCTTCCGGGTACGCGCAACTCAGCTGAACTGAGTTTGTTTGCACGCAACGTATATTTAAACGCGAGCCTTCTCGGTGAGCGTTTTCCTGCCCTGGACGTGCTCGATCGAATAGGACCCACATCCCTTGTGGTAAGTGCTTTGATTGCTGGGCTAATTTAGTACTCTTCTACTGAGGAGGATGCCATCTGGTCTCTTTATTTGTCCCGTTTGCTTTGGCATCTTAACACCGCGCTATCCTCCACGGCGACATCGCATAATCCTTGGCACCTCCACCTCTTTGCATTTTCCTGATTGCCAGCTGCCTTACTCTCCCATTGAGCAGGCATTTTCTCTATTTTATTCATTTTTTTTATTTTTTTGTTTCTACGCCAGTACGCCGCTATCTGCTATCTTAGGTGACACTCCGCTCCTTCTCCCGCAGTTTTCCCCGCCTGCCAGGCATCGCACCGCTCTTTGCGGGCTGCCTATTAGGCATATGTTTGCCGTAGTTTTCTCCCCTTTTTCTCCCCTCTTCCCCCTATTTATGCGAGGTTTTGGGTTCTACCGGATCATGCCTTGTGACACACTATGTCACCTAGGCAGACCTCTAGACCATCCGGCCTGCTTGATCACCCCTTTCATAGGGCAGACATATGTGGATTAACACCACCAGCCCCGATGCGCCCACTCGTTTTTACCAGCCCACTCCATCCACTGGTTGCTAGGCTGTAGCCAGAGTTCATCGGGCGCGCCACCTCACCCAGTGTGCCCGCTGTAACCGCACTGCCTTGCTCTGGCTAGCATTACATTGCGCACCTTTGCCATCATCCATTAGTGTTTTGACCACCTTATCCTTCTGTTATAATTTCAATTTCAATGAGCTTCCTGAACTGTGCTCCTTTTTCTGTTGCATCCATCTCACCGGTCTATGCATGTTGTCCAGGGTTTATAGATCCCTGGTCTTTCGTCTACCTTCAGCCATACCTCTGACGCCCAATGACAGGGAAACGTCATCTGTTAGATTCTTAAGTCGTTTTTAGCTCTATCTCTAATCCCTTCCTTGGGGCTTCTTGTTTTTAAAGAAACACCATTTACCTGTCTCTGCAGGCTCTGGTGTACGTACCATATGGCTAATATGCCTGGACAGACGTAGTGAACTGTACAACCCACTGTGGTGAGTCACACGTTTTTGTATTTGACACATCGTATACCAAATGTATACGTGCTTTAAAAATACTATAATTAGAATGTATGAGGTTAGTCAATGTACTTTAGTTTTTGGTTATATACACAATGTTTATATACATGCCTTTATGTCTTCAATATAGGTTGTATGCAGTCCATACTGAACAGTCAGATTACTGGTCCAGTATCTAATTTTTGATTTATTCACGTGTTTTTTAAAAATTATATTTTTTCACGTACGCACACTGTATAACTGCAGTAGCTGAATAAATTGACCCTGAAGAAGGCCGCGATACTACCTAGGTCCTCCTGGCCGAAACATGTTGGTCTAGCCACACATGTGCTTTTAATGTCGGCACGTGTGTCATCAGCTCCTCATTGTTTTAAATCCTGACACCGGGTAGCTGAATAAAGTCACAATATAGCTAACCCGTTAGCCAGTTTTAACTTTTCACTTCACTTTACAGCACTGCACTTTCTTGCTCCATACACACAAACCTGCTCACATAGGGGTTTAGTATACCCTGCCTGACCAAATAAAAACATCCCTGAGCTCCTCCCTCGTAGAGAGGGGGTTGTAGCCCACACGAAGACTAGGTCTTCCGTGTGAGGAGGTACCCCCATGATGAAGCATGACACCTCTGGTGTGTGAGGGGAACCGTCCTAAAAAGGGAATCCTCCTTTCCTCCCCCTTGCATAACACACTAACCTCCTCCTAACCCGGACCCGTGGCTTGTTTCGTGTGCTAAACTATGTATCATGCACAAGGATGCAGTTGATCCTTGTTTTCAACTATGTTGTGCCCACCTGAATAAAAGGTGGTCACTCAGTTGTGCACCAAGCCCTACCATCATGTGTGATGTCTCATTTATAGGATGTTTAGTAATCTCTCACCTCAGAAATATTTGTTGGTTATCTCTGTGTGTCATGCGCATCCCTCTGCTGCATGTGTTCCTGCCTGCTGCACCTGTAGTGGTAGTAAGTCATCATCAGAGTAGGACTCAGGCTCTATGAGGATGTCGTGCAGACCCTTCCTCATTGCGATATTGTGCAGTATGGCACATGTGGCGATGATCTTGCAGCACGTCTCAGGTCTGTACAGTAGTGCTCCGCCGGTCTTGTGGAGGCAGCGAAACCGGGACTTCCGGACCCCAAAGGTCCTCCCTGTGATGGAGCGCGTTGTCCTGTGTGCCCTGTTGTACTGTCTTTCACTTCTTGTTCGTGGAGTCAGGTACGGTGTGAGGATCCAGGGATGTAAGGCATATGCGCTATCACCTTAAAGACATAAGAAGGTACACCAATAGGTCACATTAAACACACCGTCCTGGCTACTGTATTCATTGAGTTTCTGATTCTCTTACCTAGTAGGAAGCCATTGTCAAATTCACCCTGTGCCAGTCGGGTATGTAGTCCACTGTGGCAGAACATGAATGAGTCGTGGGTGCTGCCTGGGAATCTGGCCACAAGGTCTGTTATGATACAGGAGGCATCACACACTACCTGCACATTGAGCGAGTGTGAGCTTTCTCTGTTCCTATATAAGTACTCATTTGCAGGGGGGACATAAGGCAATATGTGTGCCATCAACACAGCCAATGACATTTGGGAACTGCCCCACCCTGAAAAACATCAGTTTGATTTGTTGCAATGATTGGGGGTATTGGCAAATGATGTATATTGGTTGACTTTGCTCACCATGATGTCCAGGAACCTAGACAGGGCACTTTGTGACACCTCCCCCCCCCCCACCCACCACTGCTATGACCCCCTGGTAACTGCCAGAGGCTAAGAGATGTAGGCAACACAATACCTGCACATGTGGTGGGACTGTGCTGTTTCTCAGTGTTGGGGCCTGTAGCTGAGGTGGTAACTCAGCAATTATATCAAGTATCACCTGACTACGGAGTCTGTATCTCTCATGGATCTCCTCCGCTGTCGGCTCAAACAGGTTGACCCTCACCAGAAATATCCTCTCCTGTCTCCTCCTCCTTCTCTGCCTCACAGCCAAGATCCTATCCTCCTTGCCAAAATATATAGGGCCGCCATTCTGAAAAAGCCTGATGCATTTTGGGTGCCTTTTTATAGTTTGCACCTGCTTACCACCTGGTTATTCAATGGTAATTGCATTTTCCTAATGGCCATTGAGCGACTAGTCGCAATTAGGAAATCAGTTGTACATGCAGCTTGCGATTCGCATTTAGGAACTCCCTATTTGCTATTTCCTATTTTGTGATTTTCAAAATGGGATTTCTACAAGGTAGAAATAGCATTTTGCACCACCGCAAATGCATTTGTATAATGGGAAATGGCATTTTGCATTTCCTAATGGCCCAAAATAGCGATTCGCACCGTTAAGAAATGCATTTGACAATACTGTATTAAGCTGTACCCAAGTTGCTATCCCACTACCGCACCCTGGAGTAAGCCTTCCCCCCTTGCTATCCCTACCTTTGGTGAGTCAAGTGTACCAAGGAAGTAACTTGATTATTAAACTGGAGTGAAATAGAACCTTAGGTTTCACAATCTCCTTGTGCCTTTAGTCTCTTATCTTTAAACATTAGGGGCCCGATTCTGATGCGGGTTGGAAAAGCTTCCCGACCAATGGCCTGATTCTGATGCGGTTAGGAAGGCCTCCTAACGGCATTTGCTCCTTCCAAATCGGATCGGGAACGTGTCTTGCCGACCGAGGGCCCAATTCTGATGCGGTTAGGAACAAATGTTCCCATTGAAGTCAATTGGAGTTCAACCAAATCGTATCTGGAAGCATCCGGATGCATCCTACTCCGCCGGTCGGACTTTCCCGATCCGAGTGGGTCGGACACCATTTCCCAACCGATTCGGTCGGGAAGCTTTTCCAACCCGCATCAGAATCGGCCCCTTTGTGTGCTTAGAAACAGGCTCCGTTAAGGTAGAGAGTGTTATAAAAAATCTTTGACAGACACCCCCCAACAAGGCATGCAGTTCACTTAGATGGGTAGACACAAACACTCTTCCTCCATTGCTAATAGGGAAAGTTTTAGTCCTGGCCCTAGGAGACTTGATGTTGAATCCTGGCTTTACCACTTTGCCAAAATATGCTGGTTGCGAATAGTAGTCTCCGAGTCCCACCATCAGAACCGCTGACACCTCAGTTATTGAGTAAAGAGCAAGAACAAACCTATTGAACCAGAAGACATGGCTTTTATTATTCCTGGCCTCCTCTCTTGACTAATTGTGTGCTCTAGGGCAATGACTTTTGAGTATACTTCTCTACTTGTTTTTGTTTTTTACAGAGACTGGAAGAAAGTAAATCATACTGAACACTTGCATTCTTATGTAAAGAGACAGCAAAACTGTCACCCAGCAATCATTTGATTTTACCCATGGGATAGAGAACACCCGGTCTCACAGTCCACTAACTAAAATATGGTGTAGTGAGAAAGTTATGGACCTAGAAACAAGTAGTCCTGCACTGTGGTGTAGGTACTCCTGCTTCACCAAATTTTCTGCTCATGGTCAAACCATGTCCTTTGTCTCTTTAAGTACCCTTATGTAATTGAAGTGGGCAAGTCACTGAAGGCTCGAGCCAAACTTGAGCCAGATACATGGCTCTGGCTCAGCTTGATGTTCTCTTGGTTCCTCAGTCTACCACCCACGCTCTAACCTCATTAGCCAAGAATTAAAGACAAAACATGAACTTTTAATGTAGAGAGAGAGAGAGAGAGAGAGAGAGAGAGATACCCATCTAGTGGCTGAATTGCACAGTGTTTAACCAGAAAACATGAGCTCAATCCCAGCTTCCATGCATGACCAAATTGTGTGATTATAGGCAATTGTTTTATTTCACCTTACCTGCCTTTTCCCTATTATCACGTATGTAAGCTCCTTGAAAAACATGAGTTCATACATGTGCGCTGCAAAAAAACTTCTCATTTTCTTGATTTAATAGGCTATAATGTTATTCCATGTATAATAAGAACCTAGGCCACATAGAGGGTGCACATGGCAACTGACTTGTCCCTTGGTTTACTGATATCATTATCATCAGAGATGTGGTAGAACATGAATGTTTCCAAGTTCATGCTTGAAAACCATCACTTCTAATAAATGCCCCGCAATGCAGTGGTAAATATAGGGCTCTAAGCTAAAACACTACCACATGTTACAGAAATACACATTTTTGTAGTTTGAAGAGACTTTATCGTATTTTTTACGTTTGTTGCACCATCTCTTTAAACATGAAGGTTGTGCTACAGATAAGTAGTGCATGACACCTTGAGTGCTGCTTTAATTTACTTCAGTTAACATGTAAATAAATGCCCCTGTTTGTTTAACATTTTTTTTAAATGTTAGAATTCAGTCAAGTTAACAGCAGCGCAGTGCTGCTGCTTAGCAGGGGGACCGTGGCGAGTACAATGGGTATCCCACTTTTAGTGAGAGCCAGGGGTGGCTGGTAGGGGACGGTGGTGGGGGAACGGGGATGGGGGGGTAGAAAAGAAATAAAAAAGACTTCCCCGTGAGTCGCCAGCCTCTCCTCCTCCTCTGTCCGCACTGTATCCTGCTTCCCAGAAGCTCCCAGGCTCCGAGACTCCCCTAGCCAATCACGACGCTGCCTTACAGCAGCTTTGTGATTGGTCTGGGGGCAGTGGTTCGGTGCTCAGAGAGAGACTGGGAGCCTGTGCATGTTCGCCACCCAGGCCAAACCGTCATGCGGACTTATGGTGCAGCCACCACTCCTCCCCCTGCTGGCATCACGTGAGCCCAGCTCCGCCCCGCCCTAACATGGAGCTTAAAGGTAGACTAACAATAAAATGATAAGAACGTTTTGTTATTATCATTTTATTTTTACTTTCTTCTGCTTTTAGACCAGTGGGGCGACGCTCCTCCGCCTTAGCGGAGGAGCCGCCCCTGGTGAGAGTACGCCTTTATTTTGATGATGGTGAATGACAGTGATAATTTTTCCGGACATGGTGGCAGCTCCTCCATTCCACATCAGATGGATGGCCCTTCATCTTCTTGTACTTTCCTGCCACATCTCCAAACTTCTTTGTTCACTCCCTTTACTGTACATCTGTATTTTGTCTTATACTTAGGTTCGCACGTGATAATTGGCCACATACATATAGGTGTCATATACGTATTTGAACAGGAAGTCTTCAAGAGATTCCTGTAGATGAAGTGAGTGTGGAGGAGATAAAAGAGCAAGGATAGGGCTTATAAATCAGCTGGCGTTGGTTTATTGCCTTCGTCCTAATCCCCAAATGCATTGTGGGTAGCGGCATCACCAAGCTTTTATTCACTGACTTTTAAGCGTTGTTTCAAAATTGTGCCACCAGTAAGAAGACATTTGCCAGGTGGCCTTTATCTTCTCCAAAGATGTCCCAATAAACCTGGATTTTTTTACCACACTCCTGCTTGTCCACCTTCTAGATATGACCTAGTTAGAGTCACCCTTGGTCCTGTGTCTGGTGTCGGACACTGGTGTTGTCCTCCAGGCGAGGGGTGACTACCTCCTCCAGCCCTAAACCTCATAAAGTGTGGCTGGTGCACAAAGCAGCACAAACCTCAGTTTGCACATTTGTAAAAAGTGGTGAACCTGTGAGTATCCATTTAAGGAAAAGATTCAACTTCACCAAAAGTAAAACACATAGGCATAGAACTTGACTCAGCTCTCTCCTTCACTCCCCAAAATCAATACTCTCTTCAATACCACCAACATTTGATTGATGAGGCAGAGCGGAGTTCACCCATTCCTCTGCGTGAACTACAAAGTGCACCCCAAAAACGAAATGCCAAATTCAGAGAATCCAGAATCAGGTCTCCAGACTCTCCTGAAGCAGAAAAGGTCTGACCGTAAACCCCTTGGTGTGAAATGTTTGCCCTGACTCATGGTCGAGCAGAGAGTCAGGTTCAAGACTACTTTACGTACAGTGCCGGTGTACCCACAACAGCTTACCCAGAATGACATCTATTTGTCTCCCTCAGATCAATTGATTGATCAATTTGAAACCCAAACTCAAGAGGAACAGGTGAAAATCAATGAAGGTGCAAGGCAGCGTCTTGTGGAACTCTTTGGTTGTTAAACTTAGAGTGTTGCCTACCCTAATTAGGAATAATTCTTAAGATTGCCTAAGCCCGACCCGATATGAGGGTCTGTGGTTTACGGAACATCCATCCCCTGAGATCAGAGGGACACTGCCCTCACCTTGAAATGACCTCATCAATGTACAACAAGTACCAAAACTGCTACAAAGTGGCTCTGAAACCAAAGGAATAATATTTCTGTGGGTAATTCGCTGAGCAAACTTGGGTATCTCAGCTGACCCAGTACATGTTCCAAGAGGAAACATTTGCAGCAGGAGATCACTCCTGCCAGATATAGTGGAAGGTGACCACCTCCCTTCAGGTCATTATGGACACTGTTTCCAGTCCTGGACTTTCATGTGATAACCTAATGCATTCTGGGTGCTGTAGTCTTGTGTAGTTTCCATTGAACTAATCAGAGTAACACATCTGAAAACAGAAATTTGTAAGTGACAAGTTCAGGACTTGAGGTAGTGTCAAAAGTTGACTGGAGTTAGAAGGTCACCCTGATATTATACAGCACTCAGGAAGTAGTGCACAATTTGTGCCTCATTGAAGAAGACCTATAGCAGAGGGAAAAGAGGGTCTTATATGCTAGGAGTATGTTTTCAGTGAGCCATGACCTCTGAACAAGGCCTGAGGGATCCCTGTGGCACTTTCACTGTTGTTTATCGACGACACGATCCTGCTTCTAGCTACATCTCCTATTTCTCCTACAGAGGTCCAAAACCAGAAAGCAGCAAATTTTATGTTCAAGATGACCCGAAGATAAGCACCAGGAGGATATCAGAGCCGAGGCCAACTAAAAAGGAATCCTTTAGTTTACGTATAGGTCACATTAATGTAATGACCCTTCCTCGCAGGACCTTCCTGCATAGATCCTAGATTGCAGAGCATGGCCAATATTGTTGTCTACTTACTGTTTGCAAGTGATGATGCCCTGTGCAGTGCTAAAATGTACCTTCCAGCCACTTCAGGACGCTTAGTTAAACATGGTTTAATCTCCCCCGATCACAGGTGCTAGGACACGAGTCACTGGAAAAAAGATCTACAGTTGCTGAGATTGGTTTATTCATTTGTGAATGAGCGCTCTATTCGATGTAGGTCCTTCACGCAAGGGTTTCAGGGTCATCATGTAGTATAAGCAGGGCCACTGGTATCATGCGGCAGGGAAGGGACAAATTATGCTGCAGGGCTGACTACATTATGTGGTAAGAAAAGCCAAACCATGCAGCATAATGGGGCACATTTTGTGATAGTATTACTTCATTATTTTGTTCCCACGCGGTTAGAGAGCGAGAGATTATAAGACCAGTTGCACTCTCCCAGAGTCAACAGCCACACACAAAAAGCAACTGGAATATCTATAATGAGTAGATTGATCCTTTAATTGAACCTCTTGGGTAGCCAAAGATATTGGATTAGACACCTCACTCACTTAGTTGTGACATGCTTCATCATCAACGCCTATCCACACCCTGGTAGGATGATACCACCAGGGCAGACTCAACCAAAGATAGAATTGGGAGTTCTTAGATAGATGAAAACTGGATAAGCCTGGATCCAGGTGAAAAGTATATTACTAAAAATATCTACACGCATACTCCTCAATTTCTTTTATTCACAGGGTACCTGGCATATGATTAAAAGGATATTTGGAGGTTTTTGTTGAACACAATTGTTCAACTAAAACTACTGTGTCTTTGCCAACATGTTTCGGCCCTCGCTTAGAACCCGTCCGGGTCTGGGGCCTTCGTCAGGGCTTGTTATCAGTGTCCCGGCTTAATTATGCATGCACACCATGCATATTAGTGAGGCCTAAAGCTCTCACCTGCCTCGGTCTTCTATTCCTGGGAATTTCCTACAAGACAAAAAAAGGGTTTGGCGAGGTTGAGGTTGGATCACAAAAATAGTTCCCTCTAGGGATTGAAACTTCACATTATCTACATGGTCCCTATAAAAAGACATTCTCGTGAATATATGGTGGTCCATGCTTATCTTGCTTTTAGAGCAAGGTGGGGAGAAAGGGATGGGAAAAGGGGACACCTCCCTGGGTATACAAAAGTGAAATAGTATTTCCAAATATTCTCAGTATAACGAGGGATTCATTCACTGTTTCTTCAATGTTAAAAATTATTTTTTCTTTCTAAGCGACAATCATTAGTTATCATAGATGTATCCTATGATTTTAAAATACTTTTTTAACAAAACAATTCTTGTGGATAAGTTAATATGTGATAAATGTGAGCTAAGACAGTGGAAAAAAACAGCACTTTCAAATTATCATGCTTACCCTTGATTCTGGGTTTTCAGAATTCATTCGGTCCTGGAGAGAGGTGGTGTCTTATTGTCAAACTCTTTGTGGGTGGAAGACATTTATTAGAGTGAAATAAAGCACATCATTTGTATCATACAGACAACCATTATGTCTTGTAACAGGTTTTTGGATTATGTAGTATCTCTGAGGAGTCCGTTTTTTATATCATTTTTACAAAAGCTCCCGCCAGAGGCCGGTACTTAGTCTCACATATGTTGAGTGCCAAAGTCATTATAACATTTTAAATCCCTGTCATTGTGTTCTTAGAGAATAATAAAAAATAGGGTCTCGTATGCTTCCGTCTATATTTTGCCATATTGCCCTTTCATAATTATAAACATGATTTTATATCGTATACCTTGTTGACAAAAATATGCAGATCGAGTTTTGGTGTAAACACTCCCTCTATAATAGATATCTGAAGTTTGGTGGGTGGCCGATTGTTTGAGTTGTAGTTTATCTGTCACGGCGTTCTAAATCCCTCGCCTTTGAAAAGAAGGCGTTCTTTTGGCGATAACGGGGTTTACTTATTTTGCTTCTTCACAAAAGGCAAATCACGTTAATGCGCCTGGGCGGGTGATGCATTCTGACTTGGTGCCCCCAGTGTTATAGGGGCGTAGTTTTCATACTCGTCCTTTCATGCAGGCTCTTATTTCCGTGCCTCTCATTCAATCAAATAAACACACACTAACTTCATTAAAGTACACGCATTGCATGTGTGCCTCCTAGTCCGCCGCCGAGTGTCGTACTGGTTTCGGGAGGCCGTAGAGAAAGGCAGGGCCGGCATCGGCCACGCCAAAAGTATGGCGGTCGTCCCGGCCCCTGACGACCCCATAGAGGCGGGCCTGTCGCGCACAGTGGTGATGCGACTGGCGCGCCTCGACGGTAATTGGTCGTGGGTCCTGGGCGTGACCCGGAAGTGATT
Organism: Calotriton arnoldi; assembly: GCA_963921515.1. NCBI lineage: Eukaryota > Metazoa > Chordata > Amphibia > Caudata > Salamandridae > Calotriton > Calotriton arnoldi. Next base: position 182,062 of record CAWUFW010018669.1, on the reverse strand, counting down.
GTAATCACTTCCGGGTCACGCGTTGGGCGAACGCCAGGCCGGTTAGAACATGCCTGGCATGAAACTGCAATAAAAGGCTGGGGAGCGTAGGAGTCTGCCTCTTTGCTCCCCGCTCCCCCAGCTTGCTGCACCAGCCTCGCTAGGAGGCTGTAACTTGATTACTTTTGTTTTTCTCCCCCTCCAGGTTCTCCGTGTCGGAGGCTGTGCGGACTCGCGGACGTGCTCGTGGACGTGTTTCTTCCTCGGGAGGCGGTGTGGACTCGTGGACGTGTTCGGGAAGGAGATCGGCAGCGTCGGGGGGCTCGCCTGAAGCTGCGACATCACCGGGCGGAGGAGTCGTAGCGCTGGAGCGGTGGGCTGCGCCGGGGAGATCATCGGCGACAGCACCAGAGGCAGGGTCTTGCTGACGGAGTAGGGCTGCGCCGGGGAGATCATCGGCGACAGCACCAGAGGCAGGGTCTTGCTGACGGAGTAGTCTCTCGGCGGGAAGCGGAGCCGGAGGGCACCGCGGGACGGTTTGTGGTTTTGCGGAGGTACGTACGTACGGAACAGGGGGCAGGGCGGCAGTTTCTGTGACCGGAAGGAGAGTCACTGTGGCCTAGTGGTTTAAGGGCAAAGTACCTAACCTTCAGCGTTAAGTGTTCAATCCTGGTGTTCTCATGGTTCTAAAAGTAACCGATTCGAGTGGCTAGTTGGGGCGATATTGCAAGGACTAGTTTTCTAAAAGTGACAAGAACGTTTTCAAGTACTAAATTAACGTTCCAGGGAGAAGGCCGTGCTTTAAATCCCCAAGCAGTGCATAAAAATCCACGCAGCAGCTCCCATTCGGGCTGGCCCAATGAAAGTTTACAGTGTTCTGAATGGATGAGTTGTTTTCTTCCATGGCTGAAATAAGGGACGTTTTTTACATCAGTTTTTGAACTGTCTTTCAGTGGGTGTGCTTCCTTTTTGTTTTTTCTTGCATCAAGGGCTTCATTTAATTGATTGTTTACTGCATTTTAGATTGCGATCAGCAGGGGTTTCAAACACGTGGATGCAGCAGCTGGAGGCCCATAAAGGGGAGTGGGACTTTTTCTGAGGACAGCCGGTGCAGCTCGCAAGGGATCCATAAGGGGTCACGGACAGGCCCGCATTCCAGCGCTTCTGGGAGCCGCCCGGGTTCGAGAATTCTCACCTGACCCACTAGATTAGCTGGTGTGGCGTGGCTCTGGTTGCGTGGGTGCTTACGGCCGGTCTGTGTACCTCCAGCGTTTTAAGGTAAGGGCTTGGACAAGGTGCCAGGTCATTAGGGTGCAGTTGAGGTGTGTGGAGTTAGGCTATTACTCGGTTGGCTTTTCTTAGTGTTGGAGGGCACAGTACATACGTTGGGGCAATAGCCAGCACTCTATCAGTAAGTACTGCAGGTTTGGATAGGTGTAATGGCCGGTAAGGCAAAGCGGGGTGATCAGCGTTCCCGGATGGAGAAACTCATGGAAGCCATGATGAAGAAGGTTAACGAGTTGGGGCAGGGTCTTGCTGACCTCAGAGAAAAAGTGGATGGGCAGGATGGGACAGAGGAGAGGGCTAGGCGTAGCATGGTGCCTCCCAGGGCAGCATTTCCACCTCTCCCCAAGCGGGTGAGGTCAAAAAGGGGGGTGCCTAATGAACCGGTCACACCAGTGGCCCCTGTGCCAGTCCCCCAGCCCAGGGAGGAGCCTGGGCCTTCAGGGGGGGAGACGACCCGCCCGGTCCGAATGGCGCTTGCCCCCAGGCCCCACCAGCTCCTGTGGGGGTGGCCCCTATGGGTAGTAGCCCGCAACCTCCAGTGGTCCCTGCGGGGGGGAACCCAGTCCCACAAGACTTAGTCTCACAGTTAGCTGCAGTCCTTCCTTGGTTGGGGAAGGTAGGGATTTTGTCACCAGCAGTGGGTGCGAAGGACATCGGGGAGGATGTACTTGCGGAAGCAAGAAGGATAGTAGCTCGGTTTGATGGGACACCTGGGGATAAGCCAGCGGAGGGGCTGGGCACACTTTCCCCTGTCATTCCAGCGGGTGGGGCCACCCCACTGGAACTCAACAAAGGAATACCAGTGACCAGCCTGGAAAAGGAGAAGCTGACGGAGCCAACTGGGGCAGCTCCAGTAGGTAAGCAGCAAACATTGCCGGTGTTAGGAGTGGGGGAATCCCGCTCCGAAAGGGAACACGTAGCAAAACATGTCACAAAAGAGGTCAAAGAAAAAATATGGTCTGGGAATTATGTTAGTATGTTCTCATTGCTTCTTGATGAAAATGAAAGGGAGGAAGCTAAGAAAAAGAAGGACTGGATGCTGCCCAGAGAATGGGCAAGTGAATTACAAAAGTTCAGGATTGAGGAGAATTTGAATAACTGGATCAGAGGTTTCTCAATATTCATGGCAGTTATGGCTGAACGTTTCCCTAATATGCAGGCAGAGATGGCATGTTATCAAAGCAGGATCACAGCGGCACATGACAAGTATGGTGGGTTGGGGTGGAAGGAGTATGACAAGAGTTTCAGGAGAGCCAAGGCATCTGACCCATCCCTCTCTTGGGACCGCATTGACACGATCGCTTGGTTAGATCAATTTGGTGGGGTGCCCCAGGACAATACAAGAAGCCAGTCTTTTCAGGCCTTTCAGCCCTTGCGGCCACATTCATCCACAGGCCCCTTCAACAGTGCAGGTAGCGGGGGTGGAAGGAAGGGGACATGTTGGGATTTTAATAGGCACACATGCACTAGGCCCCATAAGTTCAAGCATGCCTGCTCTATCTGTGCCAACCCCTCGCACCCGGAGTCCAAATGTTTCAAAAAATCAAAGGATAGGGGGAAGAAGAAGCAGGAGTGAGGGTATTGCACAACATAAGGCACTTTCTCCCATTAATGTAACGGCTATGACACCATGGTTAAACAAGTATCCTAGTCATACTACTGCTAGGACATTTCTGGACGGTTTCAGGTTTGGTTTCAGGATCCCGGCGCCTGACTATGTAGGGACACCGGAATGCAGGAATCAACTCTCTGTTAGGACCAATCCAGGGGTAGCGGCAACAAAAATTGAAAAAGAATTGCGCTTAGGCAGAATAGCTGGGCCATTTGATTCCATCCCGGTAAAGAATTTTGTCTGTTCCCCATTGGGTGTAGTCCCCAAGAAGGAGGCGGGAGAGTTCAGGTTGATACATAATCTGTCAGCACCCAAGGGCAACTCATTGAATGACGCTATCAGTGATGAGATTTGTAGCGTGAAATATGCCTCTTTTGATCAGGCAGTGGAGATGCTCAGGGGGTTGAGCCCGGGAGCACTGTTGGCTAAGTCTGACATAGAGTCCGCCTTTCGTTTGTTGCCAGTTCACCCATCTGACTTTCATCTCCTTGGTTTTCAGTTCCATGGTAGATTCTACATGGATATGTGTATGCCTATGGGCTGCTCGGTCTCCTGTGCTTATTGTGAAAAATTCAGTTCATTTTTGGAGTGGGTCTTTAGACAGGTGACAGGGCACCAGTTTGTCATGCACTACCTTGATGACTTCCTTATATTGGGGTCACCGGGCTCCCGGCAGTGTGTGTGGGCACTGCGAGAATTTTGCACGCTCATGCAGGCTTTTGGGGTTCCCTTGGCACCAGGTAAGACAGTTGGGCCAACAACAGCGATAGAATTCTTAGGGATTGAACTAGACTCCGTTCAAGGGTGTTTTCGGTTGCCTGCAGACAAGATTGCCAAATTCAAGGCAACATTGCAGCAATGCTTGGCAAAAGAAAAGGTCACCCTGCACCAGCTACAGCAGGCAGTAGGACAGTTGAATTTCGCCCTGAGGGTTATCCCTATGGCACGACCATTTTCCCGGTCCATCTCACAAGCCATGGCCGGCCTCGAGGAGAAACATCACCACACCAGGCTGTCTGCTGAGGTTAGGCAGGACATGCGGATTTGGATGGCATTCCTGCGTGACTTCAATGGCAGGGTGGTGTGGCCCGGTCCACCCACTACTTCAGCGGAGTTAGGTTTAATGACTGACGCTGCGGGTAGTAAGGGATTTGGTGCCATACTCGGTACTGAGTGGGTGGCACAGCGATGGCCGGCCTGGTGGGTGGAGACTGGTTTGACGGGTAACATCGGTTTCTTGGAGCTGTTCCCAATCTGGGTGGCATTAACAGTATGGCCAGAACGAGTGCGTAATCAATCTGTGGTGTTCTGGTCGGACAACATGACTGTGGTCGAATGCATCAATCAACAAGCAGCACGGTGTAAAATGATTCTCCGCTTGTTGAAAGAGATAGTTTTACTATGCATGAGACTGAATATGCAATTTAAAGCTAATCATGTGCCAGGGGTGTTGAATCATGCTGCTGATGCACTTTCTCGCTTCAAGGGCACACCTCCCGTTTGCAGCAGCGACTCCCACACCCTTCCCAGAACTACTTTGGCAGATTGGTGCCCCCAACTACCGGACCTCGTGGCAGCTAGCCTAGCACCCAGGACCAGGAAAGCATATGAAGGGGCGTTTTGGGCATATTGTACCTTTTTGGGAGGGGATTGGGCAGAGAAGTGGCATGACACGGGGGCACTCCTTGTCTACTTAGGGGCCTTGAAAAGGGAAGGACGCTCTGCGGCAGCAGCCAGGCGGCATGTGGCGGCAATCTCTTTCTTTGCTCAAACAAGAGATAGGGGGGACCCTACCAACAGTTTCACAGTTAGGAAAGCTTTGAAGGGGTGGCAGCGCCTACAAGGGTCAGCACCGGACACGAGGCGTCCAATAGGGTTGGAGTTGCTAGCATCTTTATTGGGGGCTCTTCACCTCATCTGCAACACCACAGAGGAAGCTCTTTTGTTCAGCGCCGCCTTTTCATTGGCCTTTTATGGTGCGTTTAGGATTGGGGAATTGGTGGCCCAAAACAAACAGGATGATCATGGTGGTTTGCAGTTTGACCGAGTGAAGGTACAAGGTGATGCTTTATTGATATCCATTAGGAAGTCCAAGACTGACCAGGAGGCCCGTGGGGAAGGAGTAGTATTGCATCGGGCACATGGTAATTCTTGCTGCCCCATCACACATTTAGAGGCATTCCTACAGCGTAGACCCAGTAATAGGGGAGGGGCATTGTTAATTCATGCTGATGGTACTCCACTCGCAAGGTTTCAGTTTAAGAGAGTCATGGATATGGCAATACAGAAGGCAGGCTTGGATCCTAGTTGCTTTGGGACTCATTCTTTCAGAATAGGGGCTGCCACTGAAGCAACGGCAAGGGGTTTCCCCAGCAGCAACGTTCAAAAGATTGGGAGATGGTCCTCCAATTGTTATAAGCGCTATGTGCGGCTGCATATGTTGTGAGTGGGACATTTGCCCAGTACTGATGCATGTTCCTTCTCTGCTCACATTTACAGTTTCTCAAACCTGTCACGCAGGGGGGAAACTGGAGGTGGCGCGACAGTAACATCAAGCAACGCAAGGACGTGCACATCCACAGAAACCAGGACCACATGTCGTCTGGATTATTGGCCATTCATATGTGAGGCGGTTGAATAACCTTTTTCTTGCAGGTAATTACAGGTCTAGAGCAGAGCAGGCGGGTTGTATGGTGTCATTCCATGGAAAAGGGGGTCTCCGCTTCAGTCAGTTCAGGGGTTTTGTAGTAGAATTGTTGAACAAGGGTAGGGCTCTTCTCTAGACTCTCCTGAAGCAGAAAAGGTCTGACCGTATACCCCTCGGTGTGAAATGTTTGCCCTGACTCATGGTCGAGCAGAGAGTCAGGTTCAAGACTGCTTTACGTACAGTGCCGGTGTACCCACAACAGCTTACCCAGAATGACATCAATTTGTCTCCCTCAGATCAAGACCCAAACTCAAGCGGAACAGGTGAAAATCAATGAAGGTGCAAGGCAGCCTCTTGTGGAACTCTTTGGTTGTTAAACTTAGAGTGTGCCTACCCTAATTAGGAACAATTCTTAAGATTGCCTAAGCCCCACCCGATATGAGGTTCTGTGGTTCACGGAACATCCATCCCCTGAGATCGGAGGGATACTGCCCTCACCTTGAAATGACCTCATCAATGTACAACAAGTACAAAAACTGCTACAAAGTGGCTCTGAAACCAAAGGAATAATATTTATGTGGGTAATTCGCGTAGCAAACTTGGGTATCTCAGCTGACCCAGTACATGTTCCAATAGGAAACATTTGCAGCGGGAGATCACTCCTGCCAGATATAGTGGAAAGTGACCACCTCCCTTCAGGTCATTATGGACACTGTTTCCAGTCCTGGACTTTCATGTGATAACCTAATGCATTCTGGGTGCTGTAGTCTTGTGTAGTGTCCATTGAACTAATCAGAGTAACACATCAGAAAACAGCAATCTGTAGGTGACAAGTTCAGGACTTGAGGTAGTGTCAAAAGTAAACTGGAGTTAGGAGGTCACCCTAATATTGTAAAGCACTCAGGAAGTAGTGCACAATTTGTGCCTCATCGAAGAAGACCTATAGCAGAGGGAAAAGAGCGTCTTATATGCTAGGAGTATGTTTTCAGTGAGCCATGACCTCTGAACAAGGCCTGAGGGATCCCTGTGGCACTTTCACTGTCGTTTATCAACGACACGATCCTGCTTCTAGCTACAGCTCCTATTTCTCTTACAGAGGTCCAAATCAGAAAGCATCAGATTTTATGTTCAAGATGACCCGAAGATGAGCACCAGGAGGATCGCAGAGCCATGGCCAACTAAAAAGGAATCCTTTAGTTTACGTATAGGTCACATTAATGTAATGACCCTTCCTCGCAGGACCTTCCTGCATAGATCCTAGATTCCAAAGCCTGGCCAATATTGTTGTCTACTTACAGTTTGCAAGTGATGATGCCCTGTGCAGTGCTAAAATGTACCTTCCAGCCACTTCAGGACGCTTAGTTAAACATGGTTTAATCTCCCCCAATCACAGGTGCTAGGACACGAGTCACTGGAAAAAAGATCTACAGCTGCTGAGATTGGTTTATTCATTTGTGAATGAGCGCTCTATTCGATGTAGGTCCTTCACGCAAGGGTTTCAGGGTCGGCATGTAGTATAAGCAGGGCCACTGGTATCATGCGGCAGGGAAGGGCCAAATTATGCTGCAGGGCTGACTATATTATGCGGCAAGAAAAGCCAAACCATGCAGCACAATGGGGCACATTTTGTGATAGTATTACTTCATTATTTTGTTCCCACACGGTTAGAGAGCGAGAGATTATAAGACCAGTTGCACTCTCCCAGAGTCAACAGCCACACACAAAACGCAACTGGAATATCTATAATGAGTGGATTGATCCTTTAATTGAACCTCTTGGGTAGCCAAAGATATTGGATTAGACGCCTCACTCACTTAGTTGTGACATGCTTCATCATCAACGCCTATCCACACCATGGTAGGATGATACCACCAGGGCAGACTCAACCAAAGATAGAATTGGGAGTTCTTAGATTAATCAAAACTGGATAAGCAGGGATCCAGGTGAAAAGTATATTACTAAAAATATCTACAGGTATACTCCTCAATTTCTTTTATTCACAGGGTACCTGGGATATGATTAAAAGGATATTTGGAGGTTTTTGTTGAACACAATTGTTCAACCAAACCTACTGTGTCTTTGCCAACATGTTTCGGCCCTCGCTTAGAACCCATCCAGGTCTGGGGCCTTTGTCAGGGCTTGTTATGTGTGTCCCGGCTTAATTATGCATGCACACCATGCACATTAGTGAGGCCTAAAGCTCTCACCTGTCTCGGTCTTCTGTTCCTGGGAAATTGCTACGAGACAAAAAAAGGGTTTGGCAAAGTTGAGGTTGGATCAAAAAAATAGTTCCCTGTAGGGATTAAAACTTCACATTATCTACATGGTCCCTATAAAAAGACATTCTCGTGAATTTATGGTGGTCCATGCTTATCTTGCTTTTAGAGCAAGGTGGGGAGAAAGGGATGGGAAAAGGGGAAGAGGGAACACCTCCCAGGGTATACAAAAGTGAAATAGTACTTCCAAATATTCTCAGTGTAACGAGGATTCATTCACTGTTCCTTCAATGTTAAAAATTATTTTTTTCTTACTAAGCGACAATCATTAGTTATCATAGATGTATCCTATGATTTTAAAATACTTTTTTAACAAAACAATTATTGTGGATAAGTTAATATGTGATAAATGTGAGCTAAGACAGTGGAAAAAACCAGCTCTTTCAAATTATCATGCTTACCCTTGATTCTGGGTTTTCAGAATTCATGCGGTCCTGGAGAGAGGTGGCGTCTTATTGTCAAACTCTTTGTGGGTGGAAGACATTTATTAGAGTGAAATAAAGCACATCATTTGTATCCTACAGACAACCATTATTTCTTGTAACAGGTTTTTGGATTATGTAGTATCTCTGAGGAGTCAGTTTTTTATATCATTTTTACAAAAGCTCCCGCCAGAGGCCGGTACTTAGTCTCACATATGTTGAGTGCCAAAGTCATTATAACATTTTAAATCCCTGTCATTGTGTTCTTAGAGAACAATAAAAAATAGGGTCTCGTATGCTTCCGTCTATATTTTGCGGGATTGCCCTTTCATAATTATAAACATGATTTTATATCGTATACCTTGTTGACAAAAATATGCTGATCGAGTGTTGGTGTAAACACTCCCTCTGTAATAGATATCTGAAGGTTGGCGTGTGGCCGATTGTTTGAGTTGTAGTTTATCTGTCATGGCGTTCTAAATCCCTCGCCTTTGAAAAGAAGGCATTCTTTTGGCGATAACGGGGTTTACTTATTTCGCTTCTTTACAAAAGGCAAATCACGTTAATGTGCCTGGGCGGGTGATGCATTCTGACTTGGTGCCCCCAGTGTTATAGGGGCGTAGTTTCGGTAAACAGACATAATATCGAAACAAAAATATCGAATGGACACAATATCGAGTCTAAAATATAGAATGGACATAATATCAAATGGACATAATATAGTCGTTAAAAATATCGAAATTAAGGTAAGTAATATCGATAGTTAAAATATCGAAGTACATAATATAGGCATTAAAAATATCGAATTTTTAATAATATCGAATTTTTCTAAGTGTATTGTATGTTAGTATATGTGTTAAAAGTGTATATTAGTTGTTGTAATGTATGTTTAATTTTTTAAAAGCAATGAATTTTATGTTATTTAATTTTTGCGTAATTTAATTCCGTAGCGGGTAGTGGGTTTATAGGGGAATAGGGTGGGAAGTAATTTAATTAAAATTAAGTACATATTAATAAATATTAATTGGTATTGATAATTAATTTATTGTTAATTAATTATTAATTGGTAATAAAATTTTATTAATTGGATTTTTTTAATTGATTAAATGGTAATTATGTTAATTCAATTAATTAAATAGTTGTAGCGGGATGTGGGTTTATAGGGGAATAGGGTGGGAAGTAATTTAATTAAAATTAAGTACATATTAATAAATATTAATTGGTATTGATAATTAATTTATTGTTAATTAATTATTAATTGGTAATTAAATTTTATTAATTGGTTAAAAAAAAAAAATTTATTAAATGGTAATTATGTTAATTCTATTAATTAAATAGTTGTAGCGGGATGTGGGTTTATAGGGGAATAGGGTGGGAAGTAATTTAATTGAAATTAAGTACATATTAATAAATATTAATTGGTATTGATAATTACTTCATTGTTAATTAATTATTAATTGGTAATTACATTTTGATAATTGGTAATTTTTTTTTAATTCATTAATTGGTAATTAGTGTTATTAATAATATTTATTAGTATTGATAATTAATTATTTTTTAGTAAAATATTAAAATATTACTTTCCCTACTGTTGCACTCTCTGGAGTGGGAATAGTAATTATTACCCCTACGCTATCCAACGCTTTCCCTACTGTTGCACTCACTGGAGTGGGAATAGTAATTTTTACCCCTACGCTATCCAACTCTTTCCCTACTGTTGCACTCTCTGGAGTTGGAATAGTAATTATTACCCCTACGCTATCCAACGCTTTCCCTACTGTTGCACTCACTGGAGTGGGAATAGTAATTTTTACCCCTACGCTATCCAACTCTTTCCCTACTGTTGCACTCTCTGGAGTGGGAATAGTAATTATTACCCCTACGCTATCCAACGCTTTCCCTACTGTTGCACTCACTGTAGTGGGAATAGTAATTTTTACCCCTACGCTATCCAACTCTTTCCCTATTGTTGCACTCTCTGGAGTGGGAATAGTAATTATTACCCCTACGCTATCCAACGCTTTCCCTACTGTTGCACTCACTGGAGTGGGAATAGTAATTTTTACCCCTACGCTATCCAACTCTTTCCCTACTGTTGCACTCTCTAGAGTGGGAATAGTAATTATTACCACTACGCTATCCAACGCTTTCCCTACTGTTGCACTCTCTGGAGTGGGAATAGTAATTTTTACTCCTACGCTATCCAATGCTTTCCCTACTGTTGCACTGTCTGGAGTGGGAATAGTAATTTTTACCCTCCCGCTATCCAACGCTTTCCCTACTGTTGCACTGATTGAAGTGGTAATAGTAAATTTTACCGTCCCGCTATCCTACGCTAAAAATATTGAATATTTTTTATAAATATTACGTTAATATATTTATGTATTAAAAAATTTAAATGTATGTTTATTTTTTTTAAGTTACATTAATTATTTATTAATTTTAAAGTTATTTAAGTATTACTAAGGGGTCGATTCCGATTCGGGCCGGAAATTTCTCCGACCGAGCCGGACCCGGAGAGATTTCCGACCGAATCGGACCCGTGCAGTCCGACCGAACGAGTACGATGCGTCCGTATGTTATCGGACTCGAGTCGGTCGGACTCCCATTGAAGTCAATGGGAGCCGGTCGTACAACGCGTACGCGGGCTCCCATTGACTCAATGGGTGCGAGTCGGACAAGGGCGCCCCTACAGTGGGTACGCGGCGAAGCGATTCGCGCCGTACACGCACAGGTAGGGGGACCCATGGGTCCCCCTGTGTGCGACTCGCGCGGCTACGCGTACAGGGGGTCCGACACGGACCCCCAAAGTACGGCTCCGACAGCTCTTACGAGCCGGAGTGCGCGGCTCGGTCGGACTGCTCGCGGCGCGCATCGTACTTACCCGGCCGGGAAACGTCTCCATTGCGCGGTGCGAGTCGAGTCCGAGCGAGTCGGTCGGAGCGGTTCGAGCCGGGAGCGAACCGGTCGGAGCGGTCGGGACGCCCGGACGAGTCGGTCGGCGATTTTGCATCGTACTCGCTCGGCCGGACCCGCGTACGGTTCGGTCGGGAAACAGGGCTCCGAATCGGATCCGGTAAAGCCGAATCCGATTCGGAACCCTATTGGCCGAGATCGGAATCGGCCCCTAAGTATGTTTTAGTTAATTATATATATTATTTCATTAATTTTACATTACTTTTCATACATTTAAAAAATTCGATATTTTGACTGACGATATTTTTTACAACTATATTTTGGAGTCGATATTTTTGTACTTACCTGTTTGTAGATAGGGAGTCGATATTTTGGCATTCGATATTTTTACTTCGATATTGTTGTAGGTCGATATTCTTGTTATCGATATTCTGTCAGTGATCCGTAGTTTCTCATACTCGTCCTCTCATGCAGGCTCTTATTTCCGTGCCACTCATTCAGTCAAATAAACACACACTACCTTCATTAAAGTACACGCATTGCATGTGTGCCTCCTAGTCCGCCGCCGAGTGTCGTACTGGTTTCGGGAGGCCGTATACATAGGGGCAGTAGCTTCCTCTGGGCGCCTGTGATGATGTCATGATCGCAACTCCGTGTAAAGCTGAGGGTGGTAATCCCGTTTCTTTTTTTGTCTTTTTTTCTGTTTATGGAGGTGCTACCATTAGGGCAGTTAGTTTATGAAGAAGAGGTTTTTTTTATAAGGCACAATCAATCGTGTTGCCTCGAGAAAAAAAAACACTGTTTAACTTCTTCTTTTTTTTTTAAGTTTAGAAAGCTTTATTGAAAATTGATAAACATAGTAAAACATCATTACAAAGAGATATGCAATTAATTGAAAATGGAGTATTAAAATGATATACATAAAACCATTCCCAAAAAGGGAAAAAAAATAAAACTATACAAAGAGAAAATGCCTTTTAAATTATTTTTTTTGCAAAGAGGAAGGGGTAAAGAGAGAAAAAGAGAAAGAGAGGGAAAGGGATAAGGAGGGAAAGGCATGAAGTAAATGGGCGATGGTATAAAACATCAGTAATCGATTAAACATGAACAAATATTGAATTTAACATCAGGTACGTTAAAAAGGAAGAAATGGTAGTTCAGCAAGCATGTCTGGAAAGAAAAGCTGTTAAAGGTGACCATAACAAATCCTTTTTGATTAACAAAGGTACTGAAGTGGCGAAAGCACGATCAAGCCTATGATGGTGGCATAACAAGTTCCACCAGGCGTGGTACGAAATTTTTGATGTGTCCTTCCAGTTGGTTGTGATAATCTGAAAAGAAATGGCTAAGTAAAGGTCTATAAATCTACGCACTGACTGTGACTTTTGGACAGGTCAGTGTATTAAAAATAGGGGAGATCTCATTCTATGTCCTTAACTATATTTTTTTATATATTCAGACATTGTTGTTCTACGGTCTATTGGGAGTAGTTCGTGACTTCCTGCTGGTGTACCACAAGCCGTATACGTAGGTGCAGTAGCTTCCTCTATGTGCCCGTGATGACGTCATGATCGCGACGTCGTGGAATGCTGGGAATGATAGTCCTGTGTCTTTTTTATCTTCTTTCTGTTATAGCGGTATTACCATTCAGAGAGTTCATTTATTAAGGAAGGGTTGTTCTCTGTGGGGCACAACCAATCATGACGCCTCTTTGACCAAACACCGTTTAACTCGTTTGATCAGCAAAATTTGGGCAGGTTAGTGTATTACACTGAAATTAGGTGAGGTATCATTCTATGTCATTAATTTTAATTCTTAATAAGCAGACATTGTCATTTTATGGCCTATTGGAAGCAGATAGTGACTTCCTGCAGGTGTCTATATCTTGAGTATATCAACTTTTTGTTCCAATTATAAAAAAAAATGCACATAATGAATTGAAGGTTGTGGGCTTGTTACCTATTTCCATTTTATGCTTTCTGGGGGCCAATATTTATCTTGACAGCTGTGTCCATGGGATCTCTTCTTCAACCCAGATGTTTTTCTTGATAGTCTATAGATCCATCTCTGTTCGCTCCTCAATAGTTGCTCTTCATTTGCTGTGGGTGGTAAGTTCTCTATTACAGCCCAAGTTTGGTCGTTCTCTGAGTGCCCCTCCGATAGGAAGTGGTGCGTCATCTTTGTGTTAGTTTTCTTACAGTGAAAGGTGCTTCTGTGTTTGTTAATGTGCAGTTTTACCTTTCTTTTAGGCCACATTTGCATGTGATTACGTATACAACATTTGTACTATTACAGTTAGGGTGTGTTTAAGATCCAAGGAGTACGTAGTCCCAAATCTAATTCCTTGGTAGCTTTAGTAAGTGGACAGACATTACATTGTCCAAAAGGAAAATGGCCTGTTATCTCTAGCAAATTCCACATTTTTGTAGTGTGCGTATTGGTTTTTCTTTTCGTTTTGGCTTTGTGTGGACAAGTAAGTCCTTCAGGGCTCTCCCTCTTCTGAAGGCGAACATCGACTTCTCAAGTTTCAGAGCTGGTAATGTTAGAGTTTTCCAATGCCGTAGGACTATCTTCTTTGCCGTGTTTGCATACGTTCCATATGTGGTGACACACACCAGTCTGTCGGATTGTGGTTTTTTTAGGGATTCCAGCAGGGATTCTCTCTGGTTATTTCTGGCTCTTTTCCTGGCCTTTTTTATCAGGTACCTGGGGTACAGCTTGTCTTCCAGTTTACTTGTGAGGAGTGCTACATGACTGTCAGAGGTGGATGTTTCAGTGCACTTTCTCCGGAGCCTGAGAAATTGACCCACTTGTAGATTATCTCTTAGGGCTTTCGGGTGGAAGTTATCATATCTGAGTAGGTTGTTCAAATCTGTGGGTTTATAGAATACCTCAGTTATAAGGCGGTTATTTTATGCCCACATTTTGAGGTCCAGGAAGGTTATCATGTCCTTGCTAAGGTTCATTGTAAACCTCAGGAATGTGTCCCTTGTGTTCAGTCAATCCATAAACTAAGCTTGTGTCGCTGATCCACTCCAGATCATAAGTATGTCATCTATAAATCGCTTCCACAATTTGATGTTCCTAGTGAAGGGATTCGTGTTCTTGAAGATGTTTTTCCATTCAAACTCATGAACATACAGGCAGGCTATGCTCAGGGCAAATGTGCTGCCCATAGATGTGCAGTGTGTCTGTAGGTAGAAGTCCTCCTCAAATTGGAAATAGTTCTGTGTTAAGGCCACATGGGCGCAGTCTAAGACAAAGCTCTTCGGTGTAATTGAGTTCCAATCGGTCTTATTCAGTAGGGTCTCTAGTACTTCAAGGAAGGCCTCCTGGGGTATACTTGTGTAAAGGGCCTCAACGTCAAACGTGACAAATAGGTCTGCTGAAGAATCGAAAGTGAGGTCCTGTAGCATAACCAGGACGTCTTTGGTGTCTTTTATGTAAGAGGGCATCTTACTAACCAGGGGTCTCAAGAAATGATCCGTAAACTTTGATAGGGGCTCAAGGATGGATCCGATCCCGGATACTATTGACCTGCCTGGGGGTGGTCCCTTTCCCTTGTGTATTTTTGGGAGTATGTAGAAGTAGGGTATCTTGTTTTCACTTCCAGTGAGAAAATCGGCATCTTTTGTTGTAATCCAACTGTTCTCTTTGGCTTTATTCACCATAAAGTGGATGTCACCAGTCATTTCCCTGGTTGGGTCTTTTGTCAACTTTTTATAGTTCCTTGGTTCTCCTAGTAATTTGAGGCATTCACTGCAATACATTTCTCTGGGAATGATCACTGTTGCCCCACCCTTGTCTGCAGGTTTGATTACAATTTGTTCCATGTTGTCAATTTCTTTAATTGCTTCCTGTTCTGCTTTTGCTAGGTCGTTAAACGTATTTATATTCTGGTCCCTTAGTTTGTCAATTTCAAGGGCCACTGCTCTTTCGAAAGCCAGTATGGCTGGAGGCTTCGTATGGTTAGGTGGGTTGAATTTGGATCTTTTCTTTAAACCTGTGTTGATATCTTCACTGGATCCGGGTGAAGGTTGATCTTTGAAGTAAGCCGACAATCTTATTCGTCGGGTTACTTCATTATTTTGTCATTTTTGCACAGATTAACACTGTCTGGGCAAAGATTCCACTGCATTAGTACCTGTTTAACACTCAAATACAGAAATACGGCACAGAATGGGGGCCAGTCTACCTTTGCAAAAGGCATTGCACTGTTGCAGCAACATATGCTGCTCCATTTTTAGTAACATTTGATCTGTTTCAGCTGTTTGACCAAGAAACAATGACATTTTTTTTGTTAAAAACTGCAGATTATACAGCGCATGATGTTAAATCCATAATTATGTGGAAAACACTGCGGACACAAAATTGCATGATTACAGTTGCCATGAGTATAAGCTCTACTCTGTTGGTGATTGCCTTCCCTTTGAGGCATCATCCAAAGTTAGTCCGAGGCTTTACAAAATAATCCTCGCTTTGAGCAGTTTCCTTAATCACAGAGGCCCCGATTCACAGAAGGAATCTGAGACGAAAGTCTAACTTTATGACTTTCGGTATTCACAAAGGGCATTTACGAGTAGTAAAGTTAGACTTTTGGTCTAAGTTTAGACCAAAAGTCTAACTTAGGCCAAAAGTCTAACTTTACTACTCGTAAATGCCCTTTGTGAATACCGAAAGTCGTAAAGTTAGACTTTCGTCTCAGATTACTTCTGTGAATCGGGCCCAGAGTTTTGGGTTCTGATCTGGTGGCAGGTTCAGGAGCTTCATTTCTGGGACTCGTTGATATGTAGTGGGCTGCGCAGGATTCTGAATTTAATTCTGAATGGGATGAAGGGTGGCAGGCTGTGTTGGGGGATCCTGAAGATGAGGACTGGTGGGAGGCGTTACAGTTCCCAATGGGAGTGGCCACCTGGACCAACGTCCGTCTCATTCAACTAAAAATCCTCCACAGGACATACTATAGCTGGATTCTGTTACACAAAATAGGCCTGGCTATGGACGATTGCTGTCTACGGAAGTGTTGACAGAGAGGTACCTTCTTTCGCACACTGTGGGATTGTCCATACCTTAGACCCTTTTGGGAACGGGTGACGACACACTTGGGGGAGGACACAGGGTTGTCTTTGCCGCTGACCGCATCGCAAGTGTTGTTGGGGATCTGGATGGACTCTGAGGCTTCTTCTTACACTAAGTTATTGATCAACTTGGACTACATCGTAGCAAAGAGAGACATTGTTAGGCACTGGGGTCGCCCGCATTGCCGTAGGTTAATGGAGTGGTTGGAAGGGATGGAATTGTGTAGAGTAAAGGAAAGAATGGTGTATTAGTGTCAGGCCTGCTTGTGCAAATACGAGAAAATATGGGGGACCTGGATGGGGAAAGATCTAGACATTGGTCCAGGGACAGTGGCGTAATGAAACTTGAGGGGCCCCCCCTGCAAAGTACATGGAGGGGGCCCCCCTCCCTTGCCCACCACCTAGCACTTTTGCTGAGGGGGCCCCCTGGAGCTCAGGCCCCCCACACTGCGCGGGCTGTGGGGGCTTATGTTACGCAACTGAGCAGGAGAAAGAGAGAATGGGGGAGAATGAGCTACTGGGGGTGGTCCAGGATTGTGGGGGGGAGGATGCACTGTCCGGATCACTCCTCCGAGTGGGAGCGTGGGGAGGAGACTGGGCTGTGGTTGCTCTATTGTGGCTGCTGAGTTTTGTTAGAGTGTTACTTTTTTGTTTTTGTTTATTGTGTTAATCTTTAAATCAATAAAATATTTTTTTTAAATTCTGAATGGAAGCCAATGGAGGACTTTGAAAACGTAGCCCTTCACTTGATTATTCTGCTCTCCTTTAGGACTGTTTGCTTATTGTCTTTTCACTATTTCATTTTTTCTGTTTTCGTAGCACATCGAGTTTAGTTTTTTCTTTAAATATTAAAATGATGCGCACTCTTCATAGACTTACTGCACCAAATTCATTTTGTGGATGAGTGAGAATGTGAGAGCCCAGGCCGAAAAATTACAGAAGTTCTCTCCATCAAAGCATCTGGGGAAAAATATTTGCTTTTAACATGACAAACAAACAAACCCATTTGCTTTCCAGAGACAGAAAAAAAGTCAAACTCGATATTAAAAACCAAGCGTTTCACACAGACGGGAAATAAAAGGGAAAAGCGCATTTAAGCAATATATATTAGCAAAACCCAATATTACAAATTAACAGTAAAAATAAATTAAAACAAGGAAACGGCTAAATGTAAGTATAAGTAAATTATAAAACGTATTAATAGTAATGAATGGTACACGAATGAAGCCAATGAGTAAAAATCCCATTTATTTTAAATAAAATGAAAGATTAAAAGACAAAATTAGAAATAAACAGTTTAATCAGAAAACTGAAGGCAAAAGTACATTCAACACAAAACATAGTAAATCACACTATTGACATCGATAAAACAAATACACAGAAAACAGAAATAGAAAACACATTCTTACAGATTGAAGATACAAACCAAAAATAAAAGAAATACATTTTTTTTTTTTTTTTTTTAAATGGAAATAGTAAAAACCACTATGATAAACTAGCAGAGCAAGCAGTCAGGAGTATGAGTCAAAGTAAGTTAAGAAAAAGTAAATCACACTTTTAGAAATGAATACTACACACAGATGTACACTACACTATATACTACATTCAAGGTGTATTTAAAATGAATGTTAAAACACGGGCATATTCACAAGGAAGTGGCGAAGTGAGGCATTAGCCGTCATGGCTTAACGCCTCACTTCGCCACTTCAGAAACGCAAGGCTGCACCATATTCACAAGGATATGGTGCAGTCTTGCGTTTCCCCCTGCGCTGGCGCTAAGTGTAACAGCTCAGCGCCAACGCAGGCACCCTTGCACCATGGTGCAAGGGTGTCTCCGTGCAAGGGAGGGTCCCCTTCCTGCACATAAACAATCTTGAAATGCCGTTTTGTGACTTCTATGTGGGCGCTTAATGCAGCACACACAGAAGGTGCAAAACGGCATTTTCAAAAAATTATTGTTTATGTGCAGGAAGGGGCACCTTCCTGTACATACACAATCATTGGCCTTTTGCTGTTTTCCTGTGTGCTGCACAACGCAGCACACATGAAAACAGCAAAAACAAGGAGAAATTAAACATTTCTCCTCGCTTCGCCAGGTTATGAACCAGGTTTTCCCTGGTCTTAATTCTGGCGCTGCCTCCAATTTACGCTGCTCTTGTGAATAGGAGGCAGCGTCAGAAGCAATGGGTGTTGCGGTGGAACGCCCACAGCAACACCCATTGCCCTCCCCTTTCACGCTAAGTACAGCGTGAAAGGGGGCCTTATTCACAAGGCAGCGTTAAGCCAGTGGCTTAACTCTGCCTTGTGAATAAGGTGAAGCTCCTATCGCCAAGGGAACGTCGAAAAAAGTGACGTTCCTGTGGCGATAGGGGCTTGTGAATATGCCCCACAGTATTTTAAATCCACAGCAAAAATAGAGAGAAAACAGAAGGCAGAGTATTTGAAAAAACACAAGCAGTAAAACACTGTTACAAATGGATAAGTATATTTAACAAACGAAGTAACAACACAGTATTGGAAATAAGTAACCCAGGTAGTCAAAAGCACTTAAGTGGCCCAATGTGGCTGCAAAGTGGCACGTAGCGCTCTCCACTGCGCATGCATAAATAATTCAAGATATTAATAGTATTACATCTCAACCATACAAAAAGAGGGGAAAAAAATAGGGAAATCTCGAACTTTAACTCAAATACAAGGCTTGATTGGCTTTTAGCTGGAGGGGTTTTCTTTCCCCCTATAATCCATGTTTCACTTTACTGTGGCGCACACAACAGCTGAGCGCCTGACAGCGGAGCGCTCTCAAAGAACCAAAGGGCAGCACTTTCCCTAAATGGCGGCCATGCTCACAGTGGGACTATCTGTATGCAAATGCCTCATCACAACTTTGCCTAAGTTCAGGCCTCGGCGCAGAACATGCCCGGCAGCATTTCCAGAGCAGATGTGGTAGGTGAAACTGCGCGCGCGCGCCAAGAGTGAAATACTGCGCGGAGAGAGGTAGTTTGCGCCGCACCTGTCCCCCTATGCCTGGCTCTTGACAGCACTATCTGTTTCTGCCTTCAGAGGAACTTAAATCCATGCGCGTAAAGGCGCAATGATACATTGTGCAAATCTGGAGGCCCTCACTCAATGTTAGAGCCGTCAGGGCGAGTGGGCCTCGCAGATGCCAACGCCATGCTGGCTGTTCGTGGCAGTAAAACATAACGGCGACCCCCTTCCTGCAAGAGGCCTCACATGGCATGCAGCGGTGGGGAGATGTTTGCTGCTCGCGCGCGAGTTCATGAACCGGGGCGGGAGGGAGTTCTTAGGAGCACTTTTAGAGCTGAAACTCTGGCAAGTAAATGGCTGGTGGAGTAAAGCAGCGTGCAGTTGTAAAGCACGACATCTGGCCGTGCACTTAGGCAGGCTCGTCCATCGTGTCGAGGGTGGATCTTCTGCGTGTTGTTGTTTAATTTCCACGCAGCTTCTAGGTTCGTAGATATTGATGGTAGACTTACTCCATTATGGATCTACGCTTCCCACATCCCTTCTCCCTGAAACAACACAGCCCATTAAACACGGCAGCAGCGCCGGCCTTTGTTAAGACAGCTCCCTGGGCGGAGAGAAATTTGGCGCCCTTGTTGATGGTAGGGAATTAAATGAGGCAGCAGGGAAGCCCTTTCGCTGGCCAGGCAGGCCCTGGCAGAGCAGGGGGTGGCCCCGGAACGCGAACATCCCCAGACCTCCTCCGAGCGCACCTAAATCACCGATAGCTTAGAGGCCTCACGCTAATGATGGTTTTGTCAGTGTGTGCCAGCAGGGGCAGAGGGTGAAGGGAGGGCATCGGGGTGGGAGGGCTATAAACAGTGCCCACAGTGTGATAATGAAGGATTAAAACACTTTAAGGGGTCGATTACGATGTTGTTCGAAAAGGCTCCGAATCGGATTCGGGTCTGCCGAATCCAATTCAGAACCCGGCTTTCCAACTGATTCGGAAAGTTTTCCGAATGACCGATTACAATGTTCGCTAAGCGTTCTGACTTTTCGAGTCGGTTCCGAATGGCATTAGGAGGAACCGAGTCGTTCGGAGCCGATTCGTACAGGTCAACGGTCCGCGTTTCCGAACGAGCGATTACGATGTCAGATTCAGACAGCCTTTCGAATCGGTTGTTCCGACACGAATCGGCTGTCGGAATCTGACTTTGCGGGCCCGTACCAGGCCCCCGTCACCTGGAGCCTTGCAAATGGGGCCAGTGAGGGTACCCAAGGGACCCCTCTTTGCAACCATGCACAGTGTGGTAGGCACCATGGGGTGCCCGCCACAGGGTGCACAATTTTCCCAACCCACCCCTCTCTTCAATGGGAGCCTGTGTATTCGGTCGGAACACAGGCTCCCATTGAAGTCAATGGGAGTCCGACCGAATCATATTCGGAACAATCGTAATCGGTCAGTCGGACTCCCCGAATCCGATTTGGTCGGAGACCATTCCGAGACCGATTCGGTCGGAATGCTTTCTGAAAGACATCATAATCGACCCCTTTACCTTAAAACTGGCAAAAAGACAGAAACGAGCACGCAGGGCCAAGGACATGGCAGGAGCAAAATCAGAAGGGCGCCGCTGTTGGCATAACCTTAATGCACACAGCTCCGTGCACCCCTCAGAATATTAGCGTCCTGGGCCCGGGCTCAGCTCGCCCATGCTAAAGGGCAGCCCTGCATGGCAGACCCTTGTACACCAGAGACTCCAAAGAAGTGCAGATATTGAATCCATGCAAATCAGGGCAAACCCTAAAACAGCGGCACTGAAACAAGGCCAACCTTGAAACAGCACAGACTTTGACACACCAAAGCAGTAACTGAGAAACAGCACAGACCCTGTGACTGAGAACCAGTGCAGACCTTGGCACACCAAAGCAATGACTGCCAGTGGCGTAACGTAACTTGAAGGGGGCCCCCTGCAAAGTACACAGAGGCCCCACCCCCTCCCTGGCCCACCGTCTAACACTTTTGCTTATGTTGCACCACTGGTGACCACAAAACAGTGCAGACTTTGTGACTGAGAAATAGCACAGACCCTGATACACCAGAGACTCTGAAGACACGGAGAGCCTGAGGCAGTGTAGGTCATAAAACAGTGAAGAAACTGAAACAGCACAGATCATAAATCTCAACATACAGCAGAACACGTCAAGGCTGCCCTTGACACAACACATGTCCTGGGACTCCACAGGGTCTTCATTGGTGCTGGCTATACACAAGCAAAGATCCAGGAACAGAGCATGCCATGCGCAGCTCAAAAACAGAAACAGTGCTGGCACTGAAGCAGCACAGACCCTGAAACAGTGCAAACAGTGAAACAGCACAGACCTCGACAGACCGAAGCAGTGACCGAGAAACAGCACAGACCCTGTGACTGAGAAACAGCACAGACCCTGTGACTTAGAAACAGCACAGATCATGACACACCACAGACCCTGAAACAGCCCAGACCCTGAAACAGCACAGATCATAAATCACAACATGAAGCAAAACCCGTCAAGGCTGCCCTTTACACAACACATGTCCTGAGATTTCACATAAACCTCCATCAGTGCTGGCTATGAACCAGCACAGCTCCTGGAAAAGAGCATGCAATGAACAGCTCAAACACAGAAACAGTGCAGGCACTGAAGCAGCACAAGCCTTGAACCAGTGCAGACCCTGAACCAGCACGCGCTCTGACACCAAGCTCTTTGAAACAGCACTGATCTTGAAACAGAACAGGCCATCAAATACTGCAGTCCCTCCCAAGACTCCATCATTGTCTTGGTTCCCACATTGAAGCTCCTGGCTAGTATAGACACCAGGCACTTCTCACTTATGGTTCTGGCTTTCTCTCGGGCACTTCCATCGATGGGCAGTTCTTTGCATTCACCACCCTTTCTCTGAAGAAGAGTGTTATTACCTGTGTGCATCATTCTCGTCCCAGTCATTACTTGTGAAGTGAACAGTCGCGGCTCCTGGAGGGAGTGCTGCGGGGCGGTGGGGCGGGGGAGGGGCAGGGTGGGAGGTAGTAAACTCCGGCATACGGCCAAACGGAGGTAAGTACAGAAATAAATAAATAAAACAAAATACATTGCGCGCGCCGCATCGCCATTTGGCGTTGCAGCGCGCGCAATGTAATTCGTTTTATTTATTTATTTCTGTAATTACCTCCGTTCAGCCGTATGCCGGAGTTTACTACCCCCCACCCTGCCCCTCCCCCGCCCCGCCCCACCGCCCGCAGCACTCCCTCCAGGAGCCGCGACTTGAAGTGAATCCCAGCTGAAGATATGGAAACTCCAGCAAAGAATGCTGTCATTTAGGCCTCATACACCAATCTCTGGGTGGGATAAAAAGGAGCCAATGTTCCCAGCATTCTCCTGGTCTTTCCTGTTTATTACTGAGACGAAGACTTTAGGAAATTGTTATGGACATAATGAGCCTCCAGCGGGGCTTGGACCCCCACAGCAGCCTCCATGGGTCTTCCTCTGCAAGAATTGGAGAAACTGGTTGGCTGGTCGCTGTAAGTTATTATCAGGAAGTTTATTGACTTGCTCCCTGGCTGTTCAAAGAAAAACCTACGAGTGGATTACAGCTGGCAGCAGGTGGCTGTTAACGTGAATTGTGTCGGTGCAGTGTCTGGGTGTGGATGGAGTGCTTATTACTCTTTCCTGGAAGCGTTTTAAGGGAACAACCACTGGAACAAAAAGGCAGGTGTATTCTTGTCTGGCGCATGCAAGTTCACAACTCAGAAGTGTGCTAATGCACATGCGCAGAGTTTCATTTCAGCAGAGCGAGATGGGTAAGTATTTGGGGCTCCGCTAAATACCAGGTACGTTGTTCTGTGTGGCACTCTGAAGCAGTTTTATTGGTTTTTGGGCACTATTCATCCTAAAGGTAGCACTTCCTCCCTTAAACTGTTTCCTTTATGCATGATGGGTATGCATTATAGAACACGCCATCACCCTGATTCTACCTCTTCAGATTCAAGATCCTCGTCTCTTCTAAGAAAGAGGACCAGGAATGACTCCCAGAAGGATGAGGGCTAAAGAGAATTCTATGTCAGGACCAGAGGTTCCAATTATGCTTCTCAATCTTTATTGCAGAAAACAACAGCAGCCAATGAAAAATATCACATTCAATAAACTACATTTCCTGTAACCATCTTTACTTCGTCATAGTCCGTACGCCAACAAGACCAAACATAGGGCCTGATTTAAATCTTGGCGGACAGGTTACTCCGTCACAACGATGATGCATATCCTGTCCGCGGAAATATAAATCCCATTATATCTTCTGGGATTTATATTTCGGCAGACGGGATAGCCATCATCGTTTTGAAAGAGTAACCCGTCCACCGTTTTGCAAGAGATGCCATGTTTCCTCCTCTTTCTTTGCTTCTGTGCAGCCAAGTTAAGCATCATGTCTCTTTTCTTAATGTGACTATAGAATGCAGAACTGTTTATTGGTTCTTCTGCTTGTTAAAGAGGTGGTTATTGGTTATTGTGCTTAAGTCGCGACCCCAAGGGGAACCGCCCAGTTCTTCAGAAGTCCTTCTGAACCCTTGTTTATTTCTTGTTTATGCGCTTGCTTGAGCAGGGCCAATGCTTTGCCTTTCCCCAGAAGTCAGGTTTGATGCTGGGCTTTCTTAGTGGAGAAGGAGTGAGGTGCAGACTGCTCGATCGGTATAGATGGGCACAACTCCATTTTCATACCTACAGTCTCTGGGCGAATGCGCGCTTTGACCCGCGGCGTTTGAAAGCCGCTTGAGGCATCAGCCGTTGACAGTTTGAGCTCTGATACGGATCTTCTCCATACGTTGTGTTTTTTCTCTCCCTCCAGGCTACAGAATGTGCTGCCCAAAGACGCCTAATCTGGCTGAGTCTAATTGGGGGTTGTAAAATTATAAAGGGCTTCCAGAAGAGTGTTTCTTTGGCTGCTCCCTCCACATCCCAACGAACACCATTGGGCTGACTGAGGGATACTCCCCCCAAACTTGTCTATTATTGGTCTGCTCATCACTAAGACGATGAAATATGGCCCAATAGGAGAGGATGCCGGCTATGATGAGGAGCCTGAGCTGGAGCTTGAGCAGGGATTGGTGGACGTTTTAGATAACAGCGTGTAGCAGTCTGTTGACAAGGCCTTAGTCTTAGCCTTACAGTCATTCACAGCACAGCTCCAACAATACTCCCTATGACAAGATCGGTCTGCAGGACCTGAATATCCTTGGGCAGATTTACAAGCCCCTTGCGACACATTTGCGCTGCCGTTGCGTCACTTCTGTGACGCAGCGGCGGCGTAAACCATGCGCCACGTTGCGACTTATTTACAACGTGACGCATCTAGGGAGATGCGTCACATTGTAAAGCCCTGTGCCACATTAAACCTGCGTCAGGTTTAATGTATGCAGGGTGGGCGGTCCATCGGAAAAAGCCTCGTAAAAGTGACGCAGTGAAATCTACAAGATTTCACGGAGTCACTTTTCAGAGGCCGCTGCGACAAAACCTTATGCCTGCTTGAAGCAGGCGTAAGGAGTGGCGCAGCACGTTAGGTATGGGCGGTCCCTGAACATTGCTGGAGTTGAATCGCGCTTGCGACATGACTCCAGCAATGCTCCGCCCTTACGCCATCAGATGCAACACGCATCTGTCTATCCCTGCGCCACTGTGTGCCGCATTGTAAATGCGACGCATCCGTTGTGGCGCAAGGGTAGAATTGCGTGTCGCATCGGTACTGACGCATCCCTGCTAATATGCAGGGATGCGCCAGTCCTTGTAAATCTGCCCCCCTGCTGTTAAGAGTGCTGCCAACCCCAAGCCATCAAAAGGCAAAGCCACTTAAAAAAAGTGGCTGCACACAGAAGCCTTTAAAAAGTTATCTAATGCATACTTGGGGGATCACGGCTATAGTGTGCTGCAAATACTGGGCATCCCTGAGAAGGGCATTGACCATTATGATACAGATACTTCCTCTCACTCGTACTCCAATGGGGATGTTGAAGAACCAGGCCCAAGGAAGAAGAGACGAACCAGTTTGGGACCCACTCCACAGACTGCAAGAACTCCATGAGGGTGTTGGACTTCGACCTGGATGACATTGTCCACCCCGGTCTTTGGACTGGATACTTCCTCCGGAGGTAGTGGAGTATGTACAGACGTGTATTCGAAAGGGCTTCGAGAAAGATGTCCAGGCCTCATTGGGGGCCGAATGTCCAAGACCAGCCTTACAGGATGAAGTGATCAAGACAATGGACAATCTCATGAAAAAGTATGCCAAAAATTCAAACATGGGATTGGGCCGAGCTTGGCATAACTGCCAAGAGAAAGTGCTGGATATGTCTGGTCCAATCACTACGATACTAAAAATGGCTTATCGAGCCCAAGACACAGAGGAGCCAATAGATCCTGACGTCCTCGCAGCTTGGGTGCAGAAAGCAATTTTGCCAGTTGGGTAATCCCAACTGTGAAATTTCGACAGAATATGTTAAAAAAGGAGGGGATTCAAGTCAGGGCTGTTGCAACGACTCTTGACGCCAGTGCTGACTGGTCCAGCAGCACATCATGATTGGAGGATGCAAAAGCCATGAAGCGCTACTCTCGCGGCCACCATCAAGAACAGACAGGAGCTCCTCTCTGATGTTCAAAGGTGCAGTTTCTGTCACACTGCATCGTCCAAAGTCCTGCTGGTGATCATTCAGTAAGTGACTGTGTTCCCTGTGTTGTCCTAGTACATGGCGTGACTCATGTAGAACGATTCATGTAGAACTGTAGTCATTCCAGAGCCTATGGATCTTCTTTTTGTTTTTTTCAGGCGGGTGAGACAATAGAGTAGGCTCCTGAGATTCATGATGAGGCGACTCAAGACATCTCAAAGTTAATGATCCTAATGCGGCGGACATACGTGTGAGGTGCTGACTTTTTGCATGATGATAAAGTATGTGGGATTCAGTTGCTGATATGGTGCAAACACTAGGGAAGGAGAAAGGGGCCCCTGGCTAATGGCATGGCATAATGACGTACAAGGGGGATCACTGACAAAATATCGAAGGTCAAAAAATCGACCTACAAAAATATCGCAACAAAAATATCGAAGTCAAGAATATCGAAATGCTATCTACAACATGGTAAGTACAAAAATATCGAAAAAACAATATTGATTGTCAAAAATATCGTTATCAAAAATATCGTTTTTTTTTTTGTTAAAAATAATATGTAAAATAAACTAAATAATACTTATAATTAAAATAAACATAGTTAAAAATATTTGATAATATTTAAAATTAATAAGTAACATGTATAATTAAATAAAACATTAATTAAACATATACATATAAGATATAATATATATACTTACTTAATAATAATTTTGAATAATTATTGTAATAAATGTTAAATTATTAAAAAATATTATAAATTACAAATACATCTATACACATAAAACAATAACATAAATAAAAATTAAATAATTATGTATAACAAATTTAAAAAAAAATTTACTTTTAATATTTTTAATATTAATTATATATTATATTAACTAAAATAATACAAAAAATATTCAATAGTGTAGGGAATAAAACTACTATTACAACTCCCAAAAAAACAACACTAAGAAAAATGTTGGATAGTGTAGGGGTAAAAATTACTATTCCCACTCCAGAGAGTGTAACAGTAGGGAAAGTGTTGGATAGCGGAGGGGTAAAAATTACTATTCTAACTCCAGTGAGTGCAACAGTAGGGAAAGTGTTGGATAGCGTAAGGGTAAAAATTACTATTCCCACTCCAGAGAGTACAACAGTAGGGAAAGTGTTGGATAGCGGTGGGGTAAAAATTACTATTCCCACTCCAGGGAGTGCAACAGTAGGGAAAGTGTTGGATAGCGTAGGGGTAAAAATTACTATTTCAACTCCAGAGAGTGCAACAGTAGGGAAAGTGTTGGATAGCGTAGGGGTAGAAATTACTATTCCCACTCCAGGGAGTGCAACAGTAGGGAAAGTGTTGGATAGCGTAGGGGTAAAAATTACTATTCCCACTCCAGAGAGTGCAACAGTAGGGAAAGTGTTGGATAGCGTAGAAGTGACAAATAACCTACTTATAAATAAATTAATTTTTTAAAATAATTAATGAATTATTAAATAACTCTAAACTATTTACCAATACCAATAAATATTTATTAAAAACATAATTACCAATAGAAAATTTATTAACAATAAATTAATAATAAATACCAATAAATAATAATTAATCAATATTAATTACTAAATATGAAATATTGAACAATAAAATATTTTTAATAACAAAAAACATATAAATTATTAAAACTTAATTACCAATTAACTAATATTGAACAATTAAATGCTTTTTTATACCAATAATAATAGTAATTAGACATTAATTATCAACTAATAAATAATTCTTAATATATTAATTACATTTATCAATAAATAATATTTAATAATATTTAATTACCAATTAATGATAAAACAACAATAAATTAATTTTTAGAACCAAAAATTTGTAATTAAAAAAATTACCTATTAATAATTAATATCCAATAAATTAATTATCAATACCCAAAAATAAATTTAATAATTACTTAATTAGATTTCAATTACTTCCAAAAGTACTCCCTATAAACGCACAACACACTTAATCAATTAATAAAAATTAATAACTAATTAATAAAAATTAATTACCAATTAATAATTGATTACCAATTATCAATTAATTAACAATAATATAATTATCAATACCAATTAATTAAAATAAATTATAAATTAATTGCATTTAAATTACATGATTAATTAATCAATTAATAAAAATTAATCACCAATTAATTAAAATTAATTACCAATTATTGATTAATTAACAATTATATAATTATCAATAACAATTAATTAAAATAAATATAACTTAATTACATTTAAATTACATGATAATCAATTAATCAATTAATAAAAATTAATAACCAATTAATAAAAATTAATTACCAATTATTAATTAATTAACAATAATATAATTATCAATACCAATTAATTAAAATAAATTATAACTTAATTACAATTAAATTACTTCCCACCCTATTCCCCTATAAACCCACAACCCGCTACAGAACTTAAACGCAAAAAATAATTAAAATTAATTTATAATTCCTAAAAATTAATAATTAATTTAGTATAATTAAATTACTTCCCACCCTATTCCCCTATAAACCCACAACCCGCTACAGTACAAAAAAAAAAAAATAACTTAAAAAAATAAATTTATTAACATAGAAAAATTATATACATATATTTTTAAACAATTAAAACACGTAACAAAAACACATATAACACATACATATTAAAAACATAACAAAATACATAACAATAATACAAATATAGATATTGGTAACATCGATATTAGTAACATCGATATATTTGATTTCGATATTACTAACTTCGATATTATTGACATCGATATTAAGTAATTCGATATTACTTACCTTAGGGTCGATATTCTGTCCATCGATATTCTGTCCCATCGATATTCTGTCCCTTCGATATTTAAACTTCGATATTATGGTATATCGAAATTTTATTTTCGATATTTTGACTGCCCACCACCGTACAAGGGTTGCAAGCACTGATGTCTGGTCATAAATCTTTGGTTTTTATCATAGAAGAAGGATACCAGGTTCACAATGAGCTGTTGAGATGTACACAGAGTGGGCTGAACATATTGGGAGACCACCTGTTCTCTGCTGATAATAAAGAGTTACTTGCTGTAGTTTTCTGCGTCAGTGGGAATATGCCTTCTATGGCACTGAGCAGGTCTGCGTGTATCCCGCAGCATGACTTTGGCACCATGGTCACCGACGAGTAGTGGTTTCTTTAATTTTTCTTTGTATGTTTAGATATGGCTTTTGATTTGGCTATGGCCCTGTGAGAAACATTGTCTTACTAGCCATTATAAAGTTTGGATTTGAGATGCTCGGGGAGTGGCCGTCCGGGAATGGGGGGATCTCGGATGGGGTGTACGGTGAGGGATGCATGGAGATCTGTAGAGCGTTTATTAACGTGTATGTATGTGAATGTATGAATGCTGTTCAGACTCCTCCATAGCAGGTTTGACGAGGCTATGCCAGCAGCAGGGATTCCAAAATTATCTGATTATGGATCAGGGATAACAGGAGATTGATCATGTGACTGGGTGTGTCCATCCCTAACTACATGAAGCTGATACTACCAAGGCTGCCTATGATTCTTTGAATCAGGAGAAGGAAGCTTCCATGTCTGTTGCTTCTTGATTGGATGTGGGTCCAAGGGTCTTGGGGTGCTTGATCCTTCCATGTCCATTTCCTTGGGGCGCTGGGTGCATGAGGCAGGGTATTCTATTGGGCTGCACATTGCACCAAGCCTCACTGGAGATGCGCATTTGACTTGGGTCTCACTGGTAGTTTGCGATCCTATTTCCCATATTCAGTGGTAGAGCAAAGAGAAGACTTTGCAGCACAGCACTCAGTATGAAAAGGTGGCCACCACCAACTTTGCTACTGGGAGAGAAATGGGGTGGTTGGAAAGCTGCCAGACCCCCTTGGTGGGGGTAGAGTCCATTCTAAGACCTGTTGATGATCCCAGGAGAGGAGGATAAGATTGTCGTGCAAGCCAGCAGGCAGATGTATTGCCAGGGCACATGAACAGGATATAAGTCAGAAGGTGACTGTATGGTCATTGTCTTTGAAAGCATGCAGAGATCAAAACACCAATCCTCAACAGAAGTTGCAATTTCAGATTCCCACACTTTCAGGATCAGATATTTGTCCACAATTAACGTCATAGCCAACTAAAGTCTCTTACCAATAATCGGGCCTCATTACGAGTTGACCAGAAAACTCCCCAGAGTCCCACCTTAATGAGGAATTGCCAATACCACATATAGCCCAGTTTCTTGGAAATAACACGGGAGTCAGAGTTTCCGCACTCGGATATTTCAACTGCTTGAACTTAAGAGAAGCCTACAGAATGGTGATAGTGAGTGACCATGTTTCTTTACCCCGGGAAAGAGGTCAGATCCAATAGCCCACCATAATTGGCACCTTTTGGTAACGTTTGCAATGAATGTGTGTGGTTGAGTAAGAATAGGCCTATTAGTGCAGAGATGTGTGCATGCAATGTAGCCACCGGATGTGTAACATGTCTGTCTCTATCTCCAGTCATTAATTCCTGCATACCCTCTCCTCCCTTTCATGTCTGGGACTAATCTACAAACTTCAAACCCTCGTCTGCCTCTCTGAAAGTATGAAAAGTTGTATGTAAAAGCTGCCCTGCTCTGGGAGGAAGAAACTCTGTATGGAAATTGTATTTTCATACCTGGTTTGTGTGTAGAATACAGATCCAATTCAGCCCAAACCAGCTCCTGCAACTTCAGAATCAGCGGTGTAACACAGGTCCCTTCATTGCAGGGGGGCCCTAACCCTTCAGGGGCCCCCCAAACCTTAAGGGGGTCCCATTCACTCCAAGGACAATGAATATCTGTGAGATAGAGACCCATCGTCAAATTCTGCAGGAGGCCCTCATTACTTTACGTTACGCTGCTGTTCTGAATAGGTAAGAGCCATTGAGGATGCCACTTTAAAGAGATTGATATTATGCAAACATCAAGCCAAGCTCAAGTCCCTGCCTCCATACCCAGCTTCTCCGAACTGAGCTTGACTCTTGCAACTGAAAGGGATGCACCTAGCAAGATCTGTGTGGACAATCCGATGTGCTTCCTGGATCCTCTGAGCTGCTTTTTGTTATCCACCATAAGCTTAAAATAATAAGGCACCATCTGCCAGAGATCCCTTTATCTAGTAAAAGGACGTCCAGTGAATCCACACAGACTAGCCGTCCGCCCTCCAGAGATCATCTCAGCAGAAACGGAGGAGAGATGCTCCACACAATGTCCAAGTGGAGGTGAGCAGATCCCAGGAGGGTTACTTGGGTCCGGTTAACATGTTCTAATCACTGCTATTGATCCTGTTTGTTATAGTGGTGCCTCCTTGCATCATCTGCATCACTCTCTAACCTCCACTTTTGTCATTGAGGAGATGCCCTCCATTAGCACTGGGCCTAGGTGCTGAACCTCCAAGCCCCACTGTCCAGAGGTCCAGTAGTCAGGTATTCCAGTAGCCATAGATCAATACCTCAAGGACTAGGCAGCAAGGTCTAAGTATGACTTTCAGGCTAGATTCAAGGTGACAGACTTCCAACCTCTTCCACGACTGAGAGGGACTCCCTATGTATGTCTGACTCCTGCCTATGGTACCAGCACTACATCAGTCCTTAGGTTTAGAGAAACACTAACCCAAACAGGGACACAGTCGGAGGCCCCGGCCACCAAACCCATTGGAATTTTTTACAGTGACCAGTGGATCTCACAGCATGGTCATTTGTGGTGTCACCTACTCATAACTGGTGCCTAGACTAGAACCCCGAACCCTGAAGCACTAGAACGTTTTGACTGTGGCTTGTACAAGCCAAGACATTGGTCCCAGTAGCGCACTGTGACCCAGAACACAAACGGGAGATACGAAGAGATCATAATGTTCCTGGGAAACTGACATTTTTGGCCATAACTTGCAGCACATGGAATGATTTGACTTTTAGCAAATATTCATTTTACTTTTGCCCACTTGGTGCACTTGACAACAGGTACTAATAAGAAGTCTAGAAGAATTTTGGAACAGTTCAAGTGACCATCGGACTTTGCTCCATTTAATGTTGAGCTACCATATCCCTAGGCACCTCTCGAGACATAAATGTTTAAAACTTTCAGCACTCTGAGCAGCTCCAGAGCGCTCCATGGTGCTGCACACACATGATGACAATGGAGCTCCGAAGCTATCCATGGTGCTGCACACATATGTGATATCAATGGAGCTCCGGAGCTATCCATGGTGCTGCACACATGTCATAACAATGGAGCTCTGGAGCTATCCATGGTGCTGCAAAAACGTGTGCTAACAATGGAACTCTAGAGCTATCCATGGTGCTGCACACACGTGATAACAATGGAACTCTGGAGCTATCCATGGCACTGCACACATGTGATAACAATGGAACTCTGGAGCTATCCATGGCGCTGCACACACGTGATAGCAATGGAACTCTGGAGCTATCCATGGTGCTGCACACACGTGATAACAATGGAGCTCTGGAGCTATCCATGGTGCTGCACGCACGTGATAACAATGGAACTCTGGAGCTATCCATGGTGCTGCACGCACGTGATAACAATGGAGCTCTGGAGCTATCCATGGTGCTGCACACATGTGATAACAATGGAGCTCTGGAGCTATCCATGGTGCGGCACAAGTGTGATAACAATGGAGCTCCAGAGCTATCCATGGTGCTGCACACACGTGTGATAACAATGGAGCTCCAGAGCTATCCATGGTGCTGCACACACGTGTGCTAACTATGGAGCCCCGGAGCTATCCATGATGCTGCAAAAACGTGTGCCAACAATGGAGCTACAGCGCTATTTTATTTATTTTTTTATTTGAGGTTTGTAGAGCGCACAGCTATGTTATGTTATGTTATGAAAACTTATACAGCGCACGATTACCCTAAGGTGTCCTGGCGCTTGCTGCAGTCCTCCCGCCTTTCATAGGTTGCTGCCAGAGTGGTATTCAGAACAATCATGTTTTCAGCGCCTTCCTAAAGGCCGATAGATCATTAAGATTTCGCAGATAGAAGGGAAGCTCGTTCCAAGCCTTAGCAGCCCCAGCGGCAAAGCATCTGCCTCCCCATCTAACTTTTTTTGTGGATGGAACTACTGCTAATTTTGCTCCTAACGAGCGTAAAGATCTTTTGGGCACATACCACTGAAATTGTTGTTTCAGATGGGCTGGGCCTGTGCCTTGAAGAGCTCGGAAAACTAAACAGAGTGATTTAAAGAGGACTCGTTTTTTCACGGGCAGCCAATGACATTTTTTGATTGCACTCGAAATTGATGCAAATTTCGAGGTTCCAGTGAGCAATCTGGCTGCTGCGTTTTGCAACATCTGAAGTTTTTGTATACCG
Source organism: Calotriton arnoldi (assembly GCA_963921515.1). Taxonomy (NCBI): domain Eukaryota; kingdom Metazoa; phylum Chordata; class Amphibia; order Caudata; family Salamandridae; genus Calotriton; species Calotriton arnoldi. The sequence continues at coordinate 148,800 of CAWUFW010018669.1, read as the reverse complement.
CGCTCCTGCATATTTAGGTATAGACTATTACAATAGTCTAGTCTTGACATGATCAAGGCTGTAACCACTGTGCGCTGGCTGTCTGCTGGCAAAAGAGGCAGAATTTTCCTCGTAGTCCTAAGAATATATGATGTAGCAGAGACCACGGCATTGACTTGACCGCACATGTCAAGGTGTTCATCTATTACCACCCCCAGGTTTTTTACTTTCCTGGAGGGTATTGGTAAGGTCCCCATTGAGTTTGGCCACCAACTTGGGGTCCAAAAATTAGCATTGTTCCCAAACAGGATGACCTCTGTTTTGCTAACATTCATCTTTAAACAGTTTTGCGTCATCCAGCTTCCTACTGCCTCCATACAATCCTGAAGCCTCTCTCCGGTTGCCTTCTCCTGTCCTGGTCGAAGGGATACCACAATTTGAGTATCGTCGGCATATGATGTAAGACAAAAGCCGAATGACTCGATCAGGGGGGCCAAGGAGGATACATAAATATTAAAAAGCGTGGGGCTCAATGATGACCCCTGAGGAACTCCACATGGGAGAGAGAAAGGTTTTGAGACAAACTCACCTAAAGCAACTATCTGTAGTCTGTCCGAGAGGAAGGATTTAAGGAGAGTCCAGGCTTTATCCTGCACTCCGCAAGCCAACAAACGGTCCATTAATACTCCATGGTGGACCATATCGAAGGCTGCGGAGAGGTCAAGCAGGATCAGTGCTGCCTTGCCTCCCTGATCCAACACTCTCCTGATCTCTTCCGTGGATTTAAGAAGGGCAGTTTCTGTACTGTGCCCTTCCCTAAACCCAAATTGAGTGGGGTCCAAAACCTTGGCCTCACGTAAATAAGTACTTAGTTCAATATTCATATGTTTCTCAATCAATTTGGATGGCAAAGGGAGGGGTGAAATGGGGCGAAAGCTGTTTGGGTCTTTCATATCCAAACTTGGCTTTTTCAAAAGTGGCATAACAGATGCAGTTTTCCACACTTTAGGAAAATGCCCTTCAGAAAACATAGCATTGAATACAGGAGTGAGTGTCATGGCAATAGGTACAGAAGCCAATTGTGCCACGGCCACTGGGCAGGGGTCATAAGGTGAACCTGATTTGGCTGACAAGAGAAGCTTAAGTGTTTCTGTAAAAGATATTGAAGCAAATTTATCCATAGTGGGTTTTAAGTCTAGCCCCATTTTGTGGCCCTGTGTTAAAACTCCTAATCCACTGCCAACTGGACCCTTAAAAGTACTGAAAATAGTTTCCACCTTTGTCTGGAAAAATGTTGCGATTTCTTCGCATAGTTCCTGGCTTGTTTTAATAACTGCTGGTTGTGGATGTGCCAACCTAGTTACTACTTTAAAAAGTTCTTTTGGTGAGTTAAGAGCTAGATTAATTTGTCCAGCAAAGAACTCTCGCTTCGTCTTGAACAGTAGCTGTTTATAAAGTAGGAGACCTTGTTTATACATTGTTCTCTCGGCTGGTCGATACTGCTTCCTCCAAGACCGTTCCAACTGTTTACATTTTAATTTTTGTGTCCTCAGATCCTGAGAATACCACGGGCTGTAGGTTGTGCCCTTTTAAGAATAAGTGCTTTCTTGGGGGCTAGAGTGTGACAGGCATCCTCTACCCAGGCCGTATATGCCGAAGAAGCTTCCTCCACATCTGGGGGCAAATCTCCCTGAGTTGACAGTAAAAGTTCTGTTAGCTCTTTCCCTCCCACTTTATTCCAGGCTCTAATTTCCTTATGTTTCTTAGGGAGATGGTCCAATCCCTGATGGTCTTGGACTGCCAGCTCAAATAAGACAGCTACATGATCCGACCACACTAAAGGCAACAAGCCGGTGACAGAAAAATATGGGTGATTTGAAATAATCCCATCTAACGTGTGCCCTGCCATGTGAGTGGGCCCGTTTACTTGTTGTCGTAGCTCAGCGCTACTCATCAGATCTAGGAGGTTCGCCGTGTCTATATCAGAGTCTGCCTCCAAATGGAAATTAAAATCTCCCAGTATAGTGTAGGAGTCTGAGCTCAAGCCCTCCTCCAATAAGTTGCTCATCAAAGATATAAACGGGCTCCTAGGACCAGGTGGTCTGTATACTAGGATTCCCTTGAACGTATGATGCTGGGAGAGACTAAGAGAAAAGGACAGTGCTTCGTATGAGGTATTAGAGACTGTTTCAAAAGTCGCTTTAATTGAACTATGATAGATTACTGCCAGTCCCCCTCCTTTCCTGAAGGGTCTATTGACCGTATGACATAAGAAGCCGGGGGGCGTCGCCTTCACTAAGTCTGGACCAGACGCCTCATCTGTCCAGGTTTCTGTGATAAAAGCTAATTTGATTTTACCATCCTCTATTAGGGCTGCACACTCCACACTATGCTTTACCAGTGAGCGTGCATTCAGCAATAAGCATTTTAGCACCACTTCAATCTCCTTACTGTTTGATATTCCAACTGGTTTCCCACTACCATGATTTAGTTGCCCCAACTCCGGCAGGGTCGTTTTGCAATAATGGCAGGATCTCACTATTAGTGCAGGCTCTGTGTCAAACATGATACAAACACATCCAGATTTTCTTTTACAGCTATTCAATAACAATAACTGCTCTCTAGAGTATTTTGGCGAAGGCGGCTTACCTGCAGTCATTTGAACAGGGGTGGTGGCGCAAAGCGCGACCCAAGCGCGGACGGGCGCAGACGGGCTTGCCTTAGGCGCGCCTTCGGTGCGCCCGCGGCGTGCTCGCGCCATGTATCGAGATATAGAGTCAGGGCCAGAAGACTGGACCGCTGACCGTGAATCTCCCCAAGATGGCGGCCCCGCAGCCACGAGCAGTCCCCCGGTTTCAGGAGATAGTGCCAAGAGTCACTGAAGGATTAAAAGCCCCGCTACCCCGTGAGTATCATATCATAAAAATTCCCACATCCAGTTAAAATTAAAACAGTAAAATTGCATAAAACTGTTTAAAATATAATAGCAGCAAAGAGGAGAAAAATAGCAGCAATTACACCACGAGCAGCCTACAATCTCCCGGCTCAAGCCTCAGGAGGTGCAGCAGCTACCTCCAACGGAGGTGTCCCAGCGCTAATTGCGGAGAACAGAAGGCGGAAGCAGACTGCCAAGAGTTACAGGTATTAGGGGAGGCTAAAAAACCAGGTTTTTAGGAGTTTACGGAAGGCAGATTCCGAATTGGCCTTCCTTATGAACTCGGGTAAGGAGTTCCAAAGATGGGCTGTTCTTACCGTAAAAGACCGGCCACCTAATCTGGCTTTTTTGAAACGGGGAGTAACAAGAAGTACTTGGTGATTAGATCTCAGAATCCTCGTCTGATGGTATTTGCGGAGTCTTTTTCTCAGGTAGTGGGGGCCCGTTTCTTTAATTGCCCTGTGGGCGAGGCTATCCATGGTGCGACACATGTGTGATAACAACCGAGCTCCGGAGCTATCCATGGTGCTGCACACACATGTGCTAACCATGGAGTTATAAATTGTTGTTGATAGCTAACAATGGAGCTCCAGAGCTATCCATGGTGCTGCACACACATGTAATAACTAACAATGGAGCTCCCAAGCTGTCCATGGTGCTGCACACACGTGATAACAATGGAGCTCCGGAGCTATCCATGGTGCTGCACACACGTGATAACAATGGAGCTCCGGAGCTATCCATGGTGCTGCACACACGTGATAACAATGGAGCTCCGGAGCTGTCCATGGTGCTGCACACACATGTGCTAACTAACAATGGAGCTCCGGAACTATCCATGGTGCTGCGCACACGTGTGATAACAATGGAGCTCTGGAGCTATCCATGGTGCTGCACACATGTGATAACAATGGAGCTCCAGAGCTATCCATGGTGCTGCACACACGTATGATAACAATGGAGCTCTAGAGCTATCCATGGTGCTGCACACACGTGATAACAATGGAGCTCCAGAGCTATCCGTGGTGCTGCACACATGTGATATCAATGGAGCTCTAGAGCTATCCATGGTGCTGCACACACGTGTGATAACAATGGAGCTCTAGAGCTATCCATGGAGCTGCACACATGTGATAACAATGGAGCTCCAGAGCTATCCATTTTGCGACACACGTGATAACAATGGAGCTCCAGAGCTATCCATGGTGCTGCACACACATGTGCTAACTAACAATGGAGCTCCGGAACTATCCATGGTGCTGCACACACGTTTGATAACAATGGAGCTCCAGAGCTAGCCATGGTGCTGCACACACGTGATAACAATGGAGCTCCAGAGCTATCCATGGTGCTGCACACATGTGATATCAATGGAGCTCTAGAGCTATCCATGGTGCTGCACACACGTGTGATAACAATGGAGCTCTAGAGCTATCCATGGTGCTGCACACATGTGATAACAATGGAGCTCCAGAGCTATCCATTTTGCGACACACGTGATAACAATGGAGCTCCAGAGCTATCCATGGTGCTGCACACACATGTGCTAACTAACAATGGAGCTCCGGAACTATCCATGGTGCTGCACACACGTTTGATAACAATGGAGCTCCAGAGCTAGCCATGGTGCTGCACACATGTGATAAAAATGGAACTCTAGAGCTATCCATGCTGCTGCACACAAGTGTGATAACAATGGAACTCTAGAGCTATCCATGGTGCTGCACACACACGGGTGATAACAATGGAGCCCCAGAGCTATCCATGGTGCTGCACACATGTGATAACAATGGCACATTATTTCATATGAGAGGTGCTCTCCCAAATCAGAACTGTAAACAGTCCGCAAATAGAGAAACATTCGCATCAGGCTCCTTGGATAACCAATGGCTGCATACATGATGGTCTCCAAGAGTCATTGTAGGTTTATCTCATAGAACTATCCTGAATCTCTGATTCTTTCGGCCAAAGTTTAGCTAATGGTGATTCTGGATGGGAGAAACTAGCCCATATTTTCAGGATAACCACATGAGAGGCATTTACAAACAAATAATATAGGTGATAGAAATGTAAATAGCTGCTGTCCTGAACAGTTGGCATGATTGCAGTGCTGGAAGACAAATGCGAGATGGGTACTAAACATAGACTTTAGAAACATAGGTAACAATAAAGACTCAAAAACGTAGGCTCCAAATAGACAGAGTAAACATCTACCTACTAAAGTTCCCAAGCCCAGCCAAACTTACCTCCCACCTCTTGCAGCACTGGGTTAAATCACTATTGTAACTTCACTTACAGATATTCCGAAGTGCACGCTACATAGTGAGATTCGGTCCACGCCAGTATTTCTGTAAATGGTTATTCTCTACAGGCTTTTCTTTTCCGATCTACATTTTTTGAGTTTTTATTTTTGCAGCCTACATTTTCTCTTCTTTCTTTTTTTACTCTACCTTTTAGGGCTTTGTTTTTCTTTATTTTCACATGCTGGTATATGCCATAATATCAAGTACAAAAATATGTGCTTTCAAAAATATCGACTCCAGAATATCGACTACTACTATGTCATATTGGTAAACATACATTGACTACTCTTAACTCCACATCTATGTACTTTGAATACACATATATGTAGTCGAGGTGCGTCGATGTGGAGCTAAGAATAATCAAGTTACAGTAAATATTTTGGCATCGGTGTTTTTATTGGTCCATATTAAAAACTTGGGGTCTTATTTAGAACTTGGCAGATGGAATACTCTGTGAAAATGATGCCTTTATCCCGTCCTCCGTATTACAATTGCCATAGGCTAAAATGAACTTATATACGGCGGGCGAGACATCCGCCAAACTCTAATAAGGTCTCTGGTAGAACCTCACATGCAGCCATGATGGCTCTCATATAAGTTTGGGAGCAGAGGCTGCCCCCCAAACCCCCACCCCCACTGCAGCTTGAAGCCTTTGCTTTCCCAAACTTCCCGACTTGGTGCTTTTTGCTGCATTCGCTGCTTCCTCCTCCAGATCCAGCTGCTTTGATGTCTTGGGCCGGGGTTGGGAGGCAGTGGTGTGTCCTTAACTACAGAACCAAGAGAGGCTCGTAGAGCAGGTGGGGGCCGCCCCCCTCGCAGGCAAGATCTGCTCTCGAAGCAGCAAACGGGGGCAGCTCGGCACCCAGAACAGGTTGAGGAAATGGCTGCAGGGATGGATGGAGATCAAATGTCTGCAAACAGATGTCTGCAGAAGATTGTGATGGCAGGGGTCGAGGGGGAGGAGAGAGAGGGGGAGAGGGATGCAGAGCAGGAGGGCGGATGTGCAAAATCTACACACTGGCAACTTTGTTCTTGTTGTTAGAAAGCACTTGCTTCTCTAAGTGTCCTTTCTCAAAGGTTTATACATTTGTAAATAAGGATTAAGGATTTTTGTGATTAGGTTTTGCACAGGGTATCTTCTTATCTTATCATGTTAGTGGCATTATTTTCTTTAGCGCACATGCTGACATTGGTATGGCCTCGCAGCGCTGCCTACAGCATTGTCTGAAAGCCTTTGCATATTCTAAACTTTGTGATAAGTTTTCATAACGTTTTAGAAAAACATAAATACAGTGCTGTACACTTTCACAATTTAGTTGAAATCTTGCGTTGTTATATGCGCCATTTAGACCCATTTAGTTAATCTGAACAGCAAAGAGACAGAAAATCTAATAATTGGAGCAGTTTTGGAGGGTAATCTATCACTCTTATGGCCAGGGTTATTAAGAGCTGGCCCAATCCATGCTCAATCTTTAAAATATCCACAGTGAGGTTTAACATTGTTATTTCCCTGCTGCTAACGCGCCTTATTGCCTGTTTTGTGCTCTTCTCGCCAATCTGGCTGGACGTTGAGAATGTTGCGGAGTGGTTTTTTCGCGACTTTTTGAACGGGAACGCCTACTCTGCATCTCATTAGCGTTAGTTGCCGCTGTCATCTGTGGCGATGTTTTTTGCGGCTGCCATCGCGGGAATACTGGCGGTATCGGCTGATCGCACCAGCTTGTGAATAGGGCGATAAATCTATCGCCACTTTGGCTGCGATAAAGTGCCGCTAACTCGGCGATAAGTCCTTGAGAATATGCCCCTTCATTTTCAGTCTCTGTCCTGTACTGAGGCTGTAGTCGTCTGGGCCAGGTGCGGTGCGGCAGAGTGACCGCAGGTAGCGCTGCAGCCACTACTCGTTTGAGGCTGTAGAGACCTCTAAGTTGCTGCACAGGGCTAGGAAGGATCACTGACAGAATATCGACCTGCCACAATATCGAGGTAAAAACATGCATTTTATATTTTTTTTATATATATTAACTTAATAATATTAAAAAATAATTAATATTTTTAATTATAAAATGTTAAAAACATAAATTAAATATAAATAAACCTAGAATATAAATATAAAAATAAATTATATATAATAAGTTAAAACATTAAAATAAATATTTAAAAAAATAATAATATTTGACACTACATAAAATATAACAATACTGAAAACGTTGCATAGCGTAGGGGATAAAATTAATATTCCCACTCCAGCGAGTGGTACAGTAGGGAAAGTGTTGGATAGCGGGTGGATAAAAATTACTATTCCCACTCCAGCGAGTGGAACAGGAGGGAAAATGTTGGATAGCGGGTGGGTAAAAATTACTATTCCCACTCCAGCGAGTGCAACAGTAGGGAAACTGTTAGATAGCGGGTGGGTAAAAATTACTATTCCCACTCCAGTGAGTGCAACAGTAGGGAAAGTGTTGGATAGCGGGTGAGTAAAAATTACTATTCACACTCCAGTGAGTGCAACAGTAGGGAAACTGTTGGATAGCGGGAGGGTAAAAATTACTATTCCCACTCCAGTGAGTGCAACAGTAGGGAAAGTGTTGGATAGCGGGTGGGTAAAAATTACTATTCCCACTCCAGTGAGTGCAACAGTAGGGAAAGTGTTGGATAGCGGGTGGGAATAATGTACTATTCCCACTCCACCAAGTGTAACAGTAGAGAAAGTGTTGGATAGCGGGAGGGTAAAAATTACTATTCCCACTCCAGCAAGTGGAACAGTAGGGAAAGTTTTGGATAGCGGGAGGGTAAAAATTACTATTCCCACTCCAGTGAGTGCAACAGTAGGGAAAGTGTTGGATAGCGGGAGGGTAAAAATTACTATTCCCACTCCAGTGAGTGCAACAGTAGGGAAAGTGTTGGATAGAGGGTGGGTAAAAATTACTATTCCCACTCCAGTGAGTGCAACAGTAGGGAAAGTGTTGGATAGTGGGAGGGTAAAAATTACTATTCCCACTCCAGCGAGTGGAACAGTAGGGAGAGTTTTGGATAGCGGGAGGGTAAAAATTACTATTCCCACTCCAAATAGTGCAACAGTAGGGAAAGTGTTGGATAGCGTAGGGGTAAAAATTACTATTCCAACTCCAGAGAGTGCAACAGTAGGGAAAGTGTTGGATAGCGTAGGGGTAAAAATTACTATTCCCACTCCAAAGAATGCAATAGTAGGGAAAGCGTTGGATAGTGTAGGGGTTAAAAATAACATACTTATAAATTAAATAATTTTTGTAATTAAATAATAAATTATTAATAAATTAACAATAAATTAATTGAAAATACCAATAAATAAAAATTAATAATTACTTTAATTACATTAAATTACTTCCCACCCTATTCCCCAATAAACACACAACCCACTCCACATAAACTTTCTCATAATTAATATAATTATCAATTAATCAATTAATACAAATTAATTACCAATTCATAATTAATTAGCAATAAATTAATTATCAATACCAATAAATAATAATTAATATAAAAAAATTCCAGATAATAATTAATTAGCAATAAATTAATTATCAATACCCAAAAATAAAAATTAATAATTACTTCATTACAATTAAATTACTTCCCACCCTATTCTCCTATAAACCCACAACGCGCTCCAATAATAATTAATACAATTAATATAATTATCAATTAATAAAAAATATTTACCAATTAATAATTAATTAACAATAAATTAATTATCAATACCAATAAATAAAAACTAATAATAACTTCATTACAAGTAAATTACTTCCCACCCTATTCCCCTATAAACCCACAACCCACTCCTAAAAAAATACACAATTAACATATTAACAAATTAATTATTAATAATTAATATCAAATTAATAACTAATTAATAAAAAATACACATTAAACATAATTACCAATAATTCATTAATTATTATAAAATTTACAATTAATTAATAATTAATTAACTAACACAATTAACAATATAAATTATTAAATACAAAGGGGGTCATTAGGATGGTGGGCGGAAGCACCACCGCCGTGCTGGTGGATGCAAAAAGCACCAGTTACCGTCCGCCATAGCACACACGCCCGCCCAATTAGGACGCGAAAAGACAGCCAAACACCGCCCGTACGCCAGCGACGCCGTCCGCCATCAAAGTGCGCCCGTTCACGGAGCGGCGCGGCTCAATGGAGACACAACGCCCGACGAAATCACGTACCGCCCGGCGTACAAATTACGATGCCAGAACCAAACAGTTCCTCCGGCTAAGAGACACCGCACGTGAAAGCAAGGCGGAAAACCGAACTCACAGTACGGATATCAAAGAGGCGGACCCCCGAGCATGAATCCAGCACTGCAGGCCCTCCCCATGCTCTACCTGATGCAGCACCCAGGAGTCAACGCACCGCGGCGACGCAGGTAGGCAGACACACAACAGGGGCACGCAAACAGCGCACACAGTGCAAGGGTGGGAAAACTGTATATGGCCCCCACCCCGACACCCCTGCGTGGACACGACACATCCACCACTGCACCCACACATGCGCACAACGCAGAGGCCAACGGCAGCGCAATGCATGCGCCGCACACAAACAACACAGGGTCACAACCAAACACCACACACACCAGCACCACCCAGAACGCACATGTCACGTGACAGCCCTGCCACAGTCATGTCCCCAACCGGCAATTCACTGTTGCCAACCTGACGTCACACAACTGACCCGAACATGTCAGTGACGTCACGCCACATTAGGACACACCCCTGTGTGCAAAACACGGCGAAGCACACAGCGGAGGCAACATCACCCATCAGAATATGGACCCCGTCGGGAAAAGGTACGCCAGTACCACACAGAAACACCGGTGCCACCCTGCACCCAATAACAAGACATGCAATACGTAACATCAAAGATACCGGGGACAGACAACAGGTGGGACCAATTATAACACAAGGCCCAACGTACAGCGGAAAAGCAGCCTGCTGCCCACACACGGGAGAGGAGACAGCACCGAATGACCTTCCATTCCCACTGTGAAACCACATCCCGACTAAACAAGCCGGAGAAAACAGTCATTGCACCAAACAAAGCCCAACACAGGCATGCAGAGGGAAGCGGCCACAGGGCAGATAGCGCATAACACCAAAGAACATTCACAACGGAAAGAAGAAATGATAACACTCCCCCATGTGGTTCACATGCAAGTTATCTTGAAGGAGTCAGACACCACTGACCTTGACCATTCAGAGAAGCATGTGGGATGAGGGCCCGTGTCCTCCGCACAAGCCAACATAACACAAGTCCTGCCTCCCTACGACCATTACAGAATTCCCAGCAACATCGGAGGTTGCACTCTGCAGACTGCACAGACAGCCGGAGCACGCCACCACAGCGCCCTGCAGCAAAATGGCACTTGCACCACACCTACCCAACTACGCCGGACAGATCAAGCTGTACAAACATAACCTGATACAGATATTGGGATGTGACAATCTGGCCTTGCTGAACGTAAGTTACCGACTAACTTACCGCATCGCATTGTTCAGCTGCGTCATCCCCGTCTTCTACTGTCGGAGGTGTCCCTTCTACTATCCTGTGGAGTTATGTCTCTCCAACCCGGCATGTCCAAGGGCGGACCTGCTACAACTATTCCACCCCCTGGACGCCCACGACAGGGCCTGTTCAGCCTATGGGGGCATGGCGTATGTGGCGACTATCGGACCCACACTGCAATGGGACCACTGTGCCTCCACACGACGGATAATGGATTACAGTTACATCGAATGCCATCCAACATGTCCCATCATGCTCCTACAAGGGACAACTCACGAACAACACCTTGACAGCCACCATCCGCTACATTGGCTGGCAACCATGTCCACCACCAATGCCATGGAAGCCCTGCTGGAAGGTATTGCATTCCTGACAACCTGTCAATTCGTCGGGCCCCGTCGCCAGACCCCCAATTGAGCAATGATGTCCCACACCGTACCCATGCTTGGCTTACGCACGGACTAGGCAGTTACCAGTACAACTACTACACCATGCAACCTGCAACTGACACCACAACAACAACTACACTGCCATGACATCTGATACTATTTGGGAAATGCACCCTGTACCTCATCACATCCAGTAACTCTGCATGAACAGGGGGAGGCAGAGGCATGGGATTTGTGTATGGCAACCACATGGACAGAACTGCACGTACAACCATGCCATGATATGGATCCTGCGCCCATGAACATATGCACCGGTCAGTGGACAGCAATCGTCCTGCTGTAGTATGTGAGAGCTGTCACCACACCTCCCACTGAACGTCCGTGCCAGGACCTTTGCATGGACACCAAGTGCATCCACCAACAACATGAGCCCAGTGACTGTGACATGGCCAGTACCCACCACATCGCAACAACAAGTGGGACGCCTTAGCATGCACGTAAGCCCATGCCCTGATGTCACCTCCATGCACGTGTGTATGAGTAACCATAGCAGCAAACCTGTAACATGGAACTGAGATGCACTGTGCCCATGAAGACAAGCGGCCTGGTAAGGCTAAATGTATACTGTCTGTGTCAGTCAGCAGCACCACAGTAATCAGCAAATATACATTAGCACACCAACGGCTAAGCAGTTGTAACTCTGAAGCCCACATCCCACAGCCAACAACTAATCACTGTACCCCTACACCCTATGCTATGTGTAATCATGCTGAGTATATCCTCCACATGCACTTCGCTGCCAGTAGTGTTCACTATACTGCATCACAGAGGACATTAGTCCCAATACATGGCTTGAAGCAACAATGTGTCTCTGCTGATTCATTTCACAAGTACGAATGAGAGAGGATGAGAGTGTGTGAAGTACACGGCAGTCGTGAGATGACCATGTAGTCCACTGTCATTGGATGTCAACGCAAATGAGTAGCACAACTGTGGAAGACACACATGTGTCATGTGAAGCGGGAGTTACGCATGGCTCAGGTGGGTTGGTGTGACGGGTAGGTGCGCACATGCAATGTTGATACACGCTGTGTTGGTAGGACTCAGGACCAGTACATTGGCGCACTCCTGGGAATCTGTAAAGACCACCTGACTGGTGACGAATGTGAACTCGTGTGTGCACAACAGGCGGGCACACGAACAATGCCGCATCAAGTGTAGACGTCAGCCCACCCTCCGTGGACATGCCGGATACTGCTGCGCGTCCGCCAGGCCCTTGCCAAGGCACTCACATCCCCTGTCGACCTGGTGCGTCCCCAACATTGTCCACTTGCACAGGCAATCCAGGGCACGGGATGGCAGTTGAGCATGGTGGGTGAGAGGACATGGCGCGCTCATCCTTGTCACATCACGCAGGCAACACATCCACAATGTGTAGTATGGCACAAGTCAAATGGAAGTAGTGGGGGGACGCACATATCACAAGCAGCAGTGACGTCACGGAAGGTGGCTCGCACCATCCCACCCATTGACAATACACCCACACACGTTACATGCCATTGCAACAGAGAAGCCAGCGCGTGCACAAGCAGCTCCAAGCTCGCTCCAGAGAGGCCAAAGAGTGAATGTGTGGGGCCATGAGCTCCAGTTGGACGCGGACTGGCCCGCTAGGGCAGCTACAGCCTCTGTGTGTTGCAGGTGGTGTATCCGGACTGCGGAGCCTGTCATGCATTGTCAATGTTGCCCGGGTCTCGAGTCGGGGCACCACGCATGTGGACGGCGTCACGCCACTAATTATACCGTGAGACAGACCACATGTACAAATGGACCCACACATACACTCCTTGGCCTCTCTGGGGCGAGTTTGGAGCTGCTTGTGCATGCGCTAGCTTCTCATGTGCAAATGCATATTGGTGTGAGCGAGGGAAGGCCATGAGGACAGTGTAAAAGATAACTGTTTGACTTCCAGTTAGTTTAAGGAATGCCCCTGATGTGGTCAGAAAAAGACATGTCTCGTGTGTATTGCAACTAGTAGATAAGCCGATGACCTACCCATGTCTTGCATGTAGCCCCGCACCTAGCCCCGCACACCCGACACAGCGTAATGAGTACCAGCACCACATACTTCCCATTCGAAGCACTGACTGGGGGTGACAACCATTGGACAGTCTTGTGTAGTCCACCCACGCGTACATGTGGGCCCTCCATGAACCATGTCACCTGCGGCAAAGTGATGTCATGGGCAATGACGGAAGTGAGCAGAGCTGTCTGCCCCACGCACAGACGGTGCATCAGCTCAACAGACCCAGCACTCAGTGCAGCAGGGGTCACATGTGCAGGGGCAGTTGTGCCTGGTGTGAATGCACATGCACATAGACAGCACATCGAGCAATGTGTAGCCTGCCCACATCTACTGTCCATTGTCAGGCTGACCTAGAAACAGATCACAAGGCAACACATCTGTGTGGGTGTACCCACTGTGACCAACACTGCGCAACCATCAGCGTACTCGCCCTGTGCATGGCCCACCCCGCAACGAAGGTCACATTCAGTGCCACTATCCCTCACACACATCCCTATCACGAGTCATGGTGTGTCCAATCGACAGTGCAGAGTAAGCGCTCATCCGGGGGTCCTGAACAGGAGACACATGTAACCCACTAGGCAGTCTGTGTCGGCACCTACTGGCATTGTGCAGTCAATGTGCAGGCCAGGCCTGCTGGGACTGAGAAGGGCAGCATGGCCCCAGCCTGACTTCCACACGACCGACAGGTGCACTGAGACCTGCATTGCCAATTGTCTGTGTCACTGGATGTCTGACATGAAGTTGCCATGTACCACCACTCGGGTGGGACAGACAGGTCAAAGCGCCCGAGAGCTCACATACCCATGCCACCTGCGGCCAGCATGGTGTGCAGTGCATGTCTGTACTCCACAGGCTCTGACTCATAGTGCTGAGGAGCAACGACATGTGTGTCCCCCACATGCACACCCACACCCACTGCAGTTGTCTCTCACACACAACTTTCGCAAGGAATAGCCATGTGCAGTGTGCGTGGAGCACGGAATCCAGGTTCTCCGGCTCCTCGCTAGTGAGTGGACCTGGACATGTCCTCAGCGTCATCCACGTGTAGGTGTAGTGGTGGCAGCAGCAGCTGTCGTCGAGGGGTGCCAGGCTGCAGTGCCAGGTAGCTGTGGTCATGCCTGTCCCACTCACACACACATATTGCCCCCTGGGGCCGTTCAGTGGGTACAAGCTGCTGCGATTCGCGTACCATGTCTGGCAGCTGCAATTGCAGACGTTGGCCTGCTCCCAGCTGGCCATGGACGCCTACCTCCACAGTGGAACACGCAGGGTGCAACCGCGAGGGTCATTGGAGTTGGCCGTAAGGGCCTGGGCCATGCCGGGTACAGTCCGCTGATGCCATGTGCACCACACAGTATGATGTGCGCAATGCATCTGCAGGTGTGGCCATGATTTGCGTGTGGGTGCAGGTCCACAATGGACAGGGCCACAACATGCCGTGTGCATAGGCAGGGACGGCCAGTGCTCAGCCTCCACATGTATGTAGGAACATCATCATGTACACATTGGCATGGGAGCATGGGATATGCATATGCACACACATGCCATCTTTCACTATGTACATCTGCCACTTGGCACGTGCAATGTTACGTGTCACTTGTGATGTGTAGTTGCAAGCACACAGCCGTGTCGGCATGGGGCTGTCAATGTGTACACCTGTCAATGTTTCTCGAGGTGTGATCCGTACAGTGCTGTACTTAGGGTGCAGTAGGGACATCAATGACTGTCTCATATCCCCTCGTGCCACCGGTCCCACTTGTTTTGTCCGCTCAGCCTGTGTCCATAGCGTTGTTGGTGTGTGCCCTACACACCCAGCCTCGGAAGCAGTGTGATGCACAGCAGCTAGTCATGTTGCCGTGGTGTTGCAGCTTACCGAATATGCAGTCTGTTGCCTTCAGCATGCCTTACAAGTTGTTAATGCCTAACTCCCCATGTGCATGCTCATAGCAATGGTGTGTGTCACTGCCCATTGCTATTGGTAGGGGACCTGTGTAAGTGTATTGTGGCTGTGCTGTCCCTACTTGTCAGCTGTTCTGTCATTCAATTGCCTGCCCAGTCATTTATGTTCTGTGTATGTGAATATGCCATGTGGCGTGTTGCTTTGACATGTGTACACTTCCATCTTTCCTAGGCGGAGACCAAACATTCATCGCCCCTACCAATTGCTGTCAGACATGGTGGATGTTGAGGTCATCCGCAAATATCGTCTGGACCGACCCACCCTGCATCGTCTATGTGCCTTGTTGGAACCCCACCTCCGTCCGCGCAGGGTGTATCCAACAGCATTCACCCCCACGGCTAAGGTGATGGCTGTACTGCATTTCTTCGCCACTGGGTCATTCCAGCACACAGTGGGCAGTGGAGGTGGGATGTCCCAACCCATGTTCAGCATGGTGCTCAGGGATGTACTGTCAGCCATGATGCTGTACAGGAACAGATACATCCGCTTCCCCAGGGCTCGTGAATTGGCGGCAGTGAAGGGTGCATTCTATGCTCTTGGACGAATCCCCCACGTCGTTGGTGCAATAGACTGCACCCATGTTGGCCTTGTTGCACCACAGGCCACCGAGCACCTCTACCGCAACCGGAAGCACACGCACTCCCTGAATGTGCAAGTGGTGTGCCTTGCGGACATGGTGATCACACACGTGTGTGCGAAATTCCCAGGATCGGCCCATGACGCGCACATCATGCGCAACAGCATCCTACCACGTCTGATGAACAATCTGCAACCGGACCGTGGCTGGATTGTTGGTGAGTATGTGGAGTAGTGTAGCGTGCTGGCTGTGCGATGCTGTCTTGTGTCCAGTTGGAATTGCAACGGTTCTCTGTGTCCCTCACACCCAGGTGACTCTGCTTACCCGAATGGACCCTGGCTGCTCAGCCCATTACGACGTCCTGGGGGCCCAGCAGATGTACGCTACAATGAGGCACATGGGAGGACCAGACGTGTGGTTGAGCGTACCTTTGGCCTACTCAAGTCCAGGTTCAGATGCCTGGACCGCACCGAGGGCGCACTGGCGTACTCCCCACAGAAGGTGTGCCAGATAATTGTGGCTTGCTGCATGCTGCACAATCTGGCGATCCGCAAGCAGATCCCCCTAATTGTGGATGACGGAGATCAACCAGGGCCCCAGCCTGCAGACCTGGACAGCTCCAGTGAAGAGGACAGTGGAGAGGATGAAGCTGTGAATGTGCGTCAGCAGCTCATCGCCCGCTACTTCACTTGACGGTGAGTGACCATGTACGACGGCTGATGTAGCTGTAGTTGTGCAGGTGTATGTGTGCTCTGTTACGGGGGCCTTTTGTTCACTGAGTGCTGTGTGTCAATGGTCCATGTCCAGGTTGGTATGCCACTGACAGTGGCTGTAGCATTGTGCCCTGTTGCTCTGTGAGATGTGTGTGCATTGCTTGTAGTTGGTGACAAGTACTGTGTGATGAGTGTGTGACACACTCATTGAATGTACTCTTGTTCTGTTTTTCACCCCTAGGTCCCTGCAGCCTCTCCTGTCCCATCGACATGCCACACAGCAGATGCATTTCTGCTCATGGTGGCGATTGCACATCGTGGAATAAACCCAGGACACATTAAGCCGATTGTGAACAAGGTGTATTTATTAACAGCGGTGACATGTGATTGTGTGCAAGGTGATGACAAATGTGGTGCATGCTGTGACAATGAGTTGACGGTCATGGCTGCGTGATGGTCAAGGTGTACCCATGGAGTCCTATGTCCACAGTCCAACAGACACATGCCATTCACATGGCAGTGTGGGGTAGGATCGTATTCCATGTCAATGCAGTAGGTGGTCAAGGTGGCTGGCTGACTCACTGGCGTTTGGTGCGGGCGAAGTCCTCTCTGGACACCTGTTTCCTCTTCGGACGGCCCCTTCCACGTTTGGTAGGGGGGGTGTTGATGTTCCGCTGGTGGTGGCTGAGGAGTGCTCACTCGCTGTGGACGCAGGGGAACGCGAGGCTGCACGAGCCTGCGCCTCAGCAGGTGGTGGCGGAGGTGGTGTTGCTGGCCTTGCTTGTGCCCTCCCCCCCACCACCAGCTGGCCCATGAGGGCCGCGATTTGGGCCATATGGGCGTCCATGGACCTCAACACCGCAAGGACCTCCCGCGTGTCGCTTGCCGACCTGGCCCATTCGCCTTGGGCCTCTTCATAGGCCCCAAGGACTCTGTCTATTGGCGGCAGGGCTTGGCTCCCAGGCACAGTTGGCGTTGGCCTGACCCTGCTCCTCCTACCAGTACTGCTGCCACCGACCTGCCCACTAGCCACATTGCTCACCACGGTCCTCACTCTGGCTCCCAGGGTGGAGCCCGACGGCCGTGCCGACCCTTGCACAGGTGCTGTGGTGAGGGATGGCGTGGTGGTGGTGGTTGCGGCGGTGGTGGTGGTGGTTGCGGCGGTGGTGGTGGCCGCAACGGCCGTGGCAGCAGGGGTCTGTGACTGGTCAGCAGCCCTGGGTGATGGGTTGGTAGGCAGGAGGGGCCCTGGGGAGCGGTTGTGCCCTGCCACTCCAGATGGGCCTGCTGGGTGGTCCGTGTCCGGAGAGGTGTCCAGCTCCTCTATATCCGTGAGTCCGGGTCGGGGGCTTGCAGACTGGCTGTGCTGGCTGCTGTCACCCTCTCCAGCATCCAGCAGTTCGGCACCTGTGGGGAGGATGAGATGGGTCATTGTGTTGCACCTAGCAAAGTATGTATTGGTTGTCTGACATTCACAGTTCGTGCACTGTCGTGCACAGGTTTCCCAGTGGCGTGTGTGGATGTACGATGTGTGTATGCGTGGGCTAGGCAATGGGTCTGTGTGATGTGGACATGTGGCATGGGACGGATTAGCAATGCCGATGGGTGTGTGTTGCTATGCTCCTACATTTTGTGGCTCGTGTGTATGCGTGCTCCAGTGCCATCGGCGATGTTGGGTTGAACGATGGTTTAGGGGGAGGGATGGTACGCTTAGGTACGCTGATGCCAGAAGGGGGTACAGCCCCCTAAACGCTCTTGGGTTGAGATATGCTTTTGGGGTACATGCTGTGGGTGATGGGTGCAGAACGTGACGTGTTCTGGCAACGTGACAGTGCATGGACAAAGGTGTGTGTCTGTCTCACATGGCAGGAATATCTGCTGACTGTTGTCATTCATGGTCATCACATTGGTAGCAATGTTGTGAGTTCGTGCTTGTTGTGTGCCACACGTCGTATTGAAGATGGGCCAATTCCTTTGTGTGCGCGCTGCCCTGGTACATGTGCATCAGTGCTGTGCTCTTGGGGTGTTGACTATGTTATGTGTGTCGTTATTCGCAGTGTGACGTGCGCTTCGGTCACTGCAGGCACTTGATTTGTCATGGGCAGGTATCTTTGCATGTCTACTGGATGTGGTCCAGCTGTTCGGATGTCATACCTATCATGACATTGTGGCTGTGAGATGAGATGGATGATATGTTGAATGTGCATTGTGTGCCTGTGTGTTTCATGGGTCCGGTTGTCTTTGTGTGCAATATTGTGGTTCCAAGCTGTTACTTCTAGTACGGTCTGTCTTACGTGGGCGTTGTTGTACGATGTGTGGGTGACAGGCAGTGAGGACTACATGGACAGGACTTCGATGGTGTTGCTGATGTGTGTGATGGGTGGCACAGTACCTGCCGTGTGGGTCTGTGCTCCAGTGGGACTTGTACATGCTGACGTGGCTCCTTAGGTGTTGCTGTATCTGTGATAGGTCATGTGGGGTTTGACTCTGTCGAACATGTCCGTGTGCACATTGGTCTCATGATTGTGACTGGGAGCAGTGCTGCGTGTTCCCCTGCTACGTGTCATGTCCCATGTGTCAGTCGTAGTACAGTCCTCATGCCTACAGACGCCCCGCCCTGTACAGTTTCCCACCTACAGGTTGTTTCTGAGTGCGCAATGCAATGGATGCCACATGGTACTGGGAGGGAGGGGTGCTTCACCTTGCTGGTCTGTGGTAGTGGGGGCCTGGTGGGTGTTTAACTTCAGCTGTCCCCCTCCGACTCACTGTCTTTGTGTTCCGGCTACTTACCTGTTCATTGTCGGTCAGTGCAGCTATGGCGGACACATGGATGTGGGGTGTGCTCCACCTTGCTGGTCTGTGGTAGTGGGGGCCTGGTGGGTGTTTAACTTCAGCTGTCCCCCTCCGACTCACTGTCTTTGTGTTCCGGCTACTTACCTGTTCATTGTCGGTCAGTGCAGCTATGGCGGACACATGGATGTGGGGTGTGCTCCACCTTGCTGGTCTGTGGTAGTGGGGGCCTGGTGGGTGTTTAACTTCAGCTGTCCCCCCTCCGACTCACTGTCTTTGTGTTCCGGCTACTTACCTGTTCATTGTCGGTCAGTGCAGCTATGGCGGACACATGGATGTGGGGTGTGCTCCACCTTGCTGGTCTGTGGTAGTGGGGGCCTGGTGGGTGTTTAACTTCAGCTGTCCCCCTCCGACTCACTGTCTTTGTGTTCCGGCTACTTACCTGTTCATTGTCGGTCAGTGCAGCTATGGCGGACACATGGATGTGGGTGTGGGGAGTGCTCATTCTGGCGCATCTGGAGTACAAGGGGACCTGGTGGTAGTTGCGGTGCTGGCTGACTGTACACATGCCCCCATGGTTTTGTTAGTTGGTAGCTTTGGGCTGAGTGTGTATGAGTGTCTGTTGCATGTGTGGGTGATGTCTTGTGTATTGTGTGCTGGACATGGGGGTGTTTATCCCTAGGAGCTATGGCATGGTGGTGGTGCATGTGAGTACATAGCGGTGTGCTGGTATACGTTTGTTTGTACTTACCAGCCTCCACTCCCCCTGGTAATCCGGTGAGGATCTCCGGATGTATGATCACTCGCACCTTCTCCTCCCACGCCTTGAAGGTCTTGAATAGCGCGGGATTCCCTCCGCCAGTCCTGGCAGCCAGCTCTCGATTTTTGCTCTCCTTCTTCTTGACCACGCTTTTGAGGTCGTTCCACCTTTTGTTAATTTCTCCTCTGTTGCGTGGAACGTTCCCGACTGCATTGACCTGGTCTACAATCCTGCTCCACAACCGGTTTCTGGTGGATAGTGGTGTCTGTTGGACCTGGTTGCCATAGATTTGTGGGTGCACCTTGACGATCTCGTCGACCATGACCGTCAGCTCGGTGGAAGTGAACTTGGGCATTCTGTGTGATGCCATGGTGTGTGTTTTGGTGTTTGTGGTGCTGGTGCGGTGTGTGGTGTGTGATGTGGAGGGGGTTTGTGGGTCAGGTGTTTGGTGGTGGTGGTGATGGGTGTGATAGGTGCGTGTCTGTGGTGTGCTGCTGTCCTTTCTGTCTCGCTGTGTTGTGTGCTTTCGTCCTCAGTTTGTAATGTTGCAGGGGGTTGTGGTCTGTGGAGGGGCTGGTTTTGTACTTACCTATGTGGGTGTATCATGGTGGTCTGTTGTTTTCAGGTGTGTTGTGGCTGGTGTTCTGGGATTTGTAGTTGATTTGTATGTCCAGGGGGAGGGGGGTGTTTCAGGGATGTGTACTGTGTTTGGGTTTTTGTGCGTGGGTTGCTGTGTGGACTTGTTAGCCATGTTGTGTGTGTTTGTTTTCGTCAGCGGATGGTTTCTGTGCATGGAGGTGGCCGCCAGGGCTTCCGCCGTGTCCATTTTCGTCACTGTTGTTTGCGCTGGCGGGCGGTGTATTTGTGGATTTCCCGCACTCATGTCGGTACGATCCTAATTTGACGGGCGGTGTCTCGGTCGTCAGGGCGGGCGGTTTTGGCTTTTCGTGCGTCTTTCCGTCCGTGGCGGGAGGATGGACTTGGACTCGGACATGGGCGGGCGGTTTTTTCTGTTTATTTTCCGCCTCCGGCGGTTTTCGGTTCGCGGCATCGTAATTGCTCGGTCGGTATTCAGACGGTGTAGGCGGGCGGATTTTTGCCACTGTGGTTGATGGCGGATTTTTATCCGCCCGACATCGTAATGGACACCAAAATTATTAATTAATTAATTTATTAATTAATGAATTTAAATTAAATTACTTCCCACCCTATTCCCCTATAAACCCACAACCCGCTAAGGAATAAAATTACACAAAAATTAATTAACATATAAGTAATTAATTCAAAAAAATTCTTAATTATTATATTATAATTAAATTACTTCCCACCCTATTCCCCTATAAACCCACAACCCGCTACGGAACTAAAATACGTAAAAATTATAAAATAATTTAACAGAAAAATCATTACTTTAAAAAATTCCAACATACATTACAAACATAATATATAGTTTTAACACATATACTAACACTTAAAACACTAAAAAAAATCGATATTTGTTACAACTATATTATGACTGTCGATATTACTAACTTCGATATTATGAAAAATGATATTTCTTACCTGCATTTTGATATTCTGCACCACTATATTTTTGTAAGTCGATATTTTGGCAACTCGATATTTAAAATCCGATATTTAGACTGTTTACCGGCTAGGAATGGCAAAGAGGGGCTTCCTCTTTGGCTAGTGGTGCACGGGCTATCGCGGGAGACAATCTCTTTTTCCTCCCGGCTTACTGCATCAGGTGCAGTCTCCTCCCTTTGCGTAGGCAGCTTTCGGCTAACTTCAGGCTTGTCACCAATGCAGGCGCTGCGGAGGTAGGCTTCGGGAGTTCAGTGCGGGGGGGGCATGCCCTGCCAGTAGGCTCGTCTTCAGCGGCCGGGGCCTTCTCTCACAGCGCCGGTCAGCAGCCTGCAAGAACCTCATACACGGCGCTGGCAGTGACACATTGTCCCCTTTTACCCTGCTGGGCTGAGAAATATCTGCAGCACTGGGATATTATAATTAAACATTACAAGTGCAATAAAACAGGGCGGATAGGGCTTGGGTTAAACTTGTATATAGTGGACTCTCAATTGAGGAAGGTCAGCCATAATACAACATGGCTGCTCTGGCGATGGGTGTATTCTTCCTCCATGACGAGGTTCATTATGCGCAGCTAGGAGTATAATATTTATATGTTTTTCCTCAATGGCTCCATACATTCTTCAGCCCATCTGCTTTTGTGGATTTTTGGAGCAGATGTGTCAAACCTTCCATCATCATGCTTACAAATTAATAGCTCTGAAAATTGCTCTGCTCCGCTATAACCGTTCTACCCAAGAAGAAACACAAAGACGACAGGGAGCTCCCTATTCTACTGTATTCATTTATTCAGGGTATTTTGTATAGGGCCCACTTGGTGCTCCTGACCTTCAGACGGACTAGTCTCATTTCCACTTGATCACCTTTTCACTAGGTTCTTCGCCTGCTCTACCTCGTGCTAAGATCATTATGGAACGGCATCTTTTAGCACCAGTCACGCTCCAACATCAACCTCAACACGCCTTTGCCTGGGCTCGAACATCAACTCATCCTCTTGGTCATTCTTAATGACCCGGTTGCAGATCAGGGCCACAGCTCCTTAGCCAAGATATCAAACACCCACTCAGCCAAAAAGAACCTACAATTCACACTCACACACATGTAGGCATGGTTAGGGACACAATTACAATCTTCGATCTGTTACTGTGAGATACAAGATCATCCACAGTTACGGAAGAGCCAAGAAACAGGGGGGGCGTGGTAGCATTGGTGCCCACACTGAACCATCAGGACACTTTACGTACCCTTCAAGTGTACGATAGCCCACTGCACAATGAACCTGAACAGCTCCTTCATCAGAGCAGCGGTTTATCCTTCGTCAGAGTACACTCCCGCACCCCTGGGTGAAATCCTCGCTTTTATACTCTATCTGCACATTGTTGATCACAGAATTCTTATTTTTGAAGACATCAGCCAGTGAGTACACAAACCAGACATAAACGCAGTGGCAGATTCGCTCAATAACAAGCAGGGTCTGGGGTTCAAACAAGGGATGAGTGGCCCAAAGTATGTTGTGGGCCTAATTCTCAACGTAAGCCCTCATTCCAACTTTGGAGGAAATAATGATGCAGTAATTCTGCACTCACACTTTGCAATACCCGAGGGATCCATATATCCTAGCGTAGCTTTAATGCATTATTCGGAGTTGTATATCCCGCAATAGGGAGTAATTCTCAAACAGTGCTTCATTTCTCCCATTGCAAGGTACACCAACCTGCAACTTGTGCTCCTTGACCAGGTGATTTGTGCCAGGTTTAAACTCGGCAGAGCACCGTGGCCAAACACCGCAGGGAGTGTAATTTGATTTGGATGTCAAAGAGAGTTTGAGTCCAAATTGGGATTTTCTCCAAAGTGAAGAAGAGTCTCTTAGCATTGATTACAACATTGGACCAATGCGGTGCAGTCACAGACTTGGCCGGATCCCTCTTTCCATTCCTGCATCTTCTAAACCTGCTGCAGCACCCTAAAACCAACACCTCTGCATATCACAATACAGTCAACATTTCAAAAACATATATGAGAAAGAATTAGGTAGGGACAGAAGATATAACCTCAAGAAGGACTGCAATTCCTGCTTTAAAACCTTTATCGAAACTTCACCAAGCTGGTCCTCTCCGGAACACCTAACAGAAAACTCCATCCCGCCTAGATGACCACCTCCAAGCCGCAGTCCACCAGTGTGACCTGTGACTTATCTCAAGGTTCCTTCTGCCGCTGGTCATCCTCATCCTCTGCATGGAACCTGTCAAGGAACCCCCCCCAGTGGATGACAGCGTCAAGACTCACAATTCGCAGCTCTACCCCGAGGTATAAACTCTCAGCAGGACCGAGTACCCGACACACTGTGCCGGCATTACTCACGTCTGGTGATCAAATGCCAACTTGAAGCTGAAGCTTCAGAAAACAGAGTTTGTTCTCAGCACCAGCGAAAAAAGGCAAGCGCTGTCACCTATGACCTTTGACCAGCGCCAAATCACTCCCTACACTGACACCACTAAGACCTGCATATCTAAGAAGACACAGAGCCAGGCACCTGCTCACCCTTCGGTATGGAATCAAGACATGGCTTCCAGAATGAGACCTTCGAACATCTACCCAAGCATCGATGCTCTCTCCGACTTGTACAGGGAAGGTAGGGTGAGACCCTTCTTTGCTTCTAGCAGCCCCTCACAGCAGCCTCAATGTTTTTTGCTGCAGCAGAGGATCGCAGAAACAGCTCCTTTTAAAAAAACAATTCTGGGATATGCACTTTGCGAACCTCTCAACGCTTTAAAAAGAAATTAGGAAAATTGAGATTGGGAACTCTTCTCAACTTTGCACAATCCTAGTAGATTCCTGGTGGTGTTGGGGCGGCCAGTTGCACAGGACTGGGCCACCATTTTGAAAAGATAGTGGCAGGTGTGTAGCAATTGTTACTGCATTGGGGTGGGGGTAGGTGTTGACACGGAGGCCACCCCACCCTTGATAAGGCTGTTTTTAGATTCCCAACCGGGAGGGGAGGCTGGCACCGTTTTCCTTGTGTGCATTAGGGCCCATGGCGTCCTTGCCACGCGCCTAGACAGTAGCCCTCTTTCGGGATCCCATGCACGGTAATTAGGATCGAAGCAGCGCGCGCCTCAAATTCTTCGCCACAATGCCTTGAACTTCAAGGAAACCAAATTGGCCAACATGTTCACAGCTCCGTTTACCCGCTCTCTGCCCCCGGCCTAATTGAGTTATCGGAAGAAGAGCCAAGTCAAGCGGCTGTTTGTTATGCATTCCTGGCGCCGACGCGCGAACGAGAAATTGACAGCTTTTAATATTCATCCGAATAATGCATGCAAATTCCCCAGCGTGCCTCGCGCCTGACGTGATCGGTTCTGATGTGTGCGGCCAGAGCTGTGCCCCTGGCCTGGGGTCTTCATGGCGCCCGCATTTTGCGAGGGTCTGGAGTGCTAGAGAGGTCACTCCGTGAGCAGCAGAGGCGGTTGGGGGAGCAGCGCCCCCACCTGAGCGAGGGGTAGGAGCTCGCAATGAGATGCTGGCTGCCAGGCTCAGGGCATTGGAATTCTTCGTCAGACACAGAAGTGGTACAGCAGCACAGGCAGCAGCAATGTGAACATTTCTTTGGTGGGCTCTTCTCTAGATTAGACACTCTCTACACTGGTGGAAGATTTTCGAATATCATACAACTTTAAATCAGGCTATAAAATCTCTATTCATCCTCTGTTCTTCAAGAGACAAACAGTTCGCACCATCTCTTCCCAACAAGTACCCATTCTGTGGGCCCTCCTGCCCCACTGTGGAAGTGCACATATGAGGCGCCAGACTATGTGAAGTGAGTATCAGTCCAGGGGCAGGAGTTGCCATCACGGACCGGTGGTACCGCAGTAGGCTGAAGACCAGGGGGCTTCTTTTGGTGATGGATGGACAGAAGGACAATCAGCTATCCAGCCTGGCAAACAGTCCTGGAGAAATTCATACAATTTTCCTGCAGACACAGATAATTCGCCTCCCCCAAACTCATCGGGAGATGGTCAGACTCACTTGCTTTACTCACTCCATGCACTAGGAGGCAGTTATGAACACCTTTTGTAGGGCTGCTTTTTGCACCCAGTCTACCGCTGGGCAGCACCACCATGGAATAAATTATCAGTGCTTACAAGTAAAGCATGGTGGCCTAGAGCTCTCCAGGGATCGGTTCTTACCTCTATGTCCATTTCACTTTCCTCCTAGAACAAAAAAATGTAACATTAGAATAGGGGTTACTCGGCCTGTCTTCACTGCACCAAGTGTAGCAGACCTCACCAGGCCCACCCTGTAGCCAGGTAACATGGACCCTGCCAAACACCCCCTCCACCAGGTGTCACAGGCCTTTCCAGGGCCACACTAGAACCATGCCCCGCAAACCTTCTCATACCCACACTGACACAAAAACTACAGACCTGCCCAGGCCCAGCCCAGTAATAAGAGACACAGACCTTTGCAAACCCACACATCGCCGTGTTCGGCGGACATTCCCAGACCCTCTCCACCACACAGTGCCTCAGCTCTTCACAAATCCAACTAGGAGCCAGGTATCGCAGACTTTCCCAGTCCCACATTTGCACCAATTAGCTTAAATGTTTTCCCTTCTCCACCTGCGCTGCGTGCAGGGCCAGGCTTGGAACCCAAATCAAAAAATGTTCTAAACAGCCCAACACCATGGAAGGATGTGACTAGAACAAGTTCACGGGGGCATGACTGGGTCGTTGCGGTCCATTCTGGTCTGAAAGCAGCCTTCTAGCCTGCACACTACCAGGAAAACGCCAGAGCGCCAGAACTGCCAGTCCGGCCCAGGCAAAGTGCTGCAGACCTTCCTAGACCACATGGAGGGTCTGGAAACCAAAGCCCGCAAAAATGGTCAAACTAGTTCCACATCACAGCAGGATGTGACTAGAATAGCATGTGGAGGCATGGTTGTGTCATGGTAGCCCACCCTGCTCTGAAAGCAACGCTCTAATCTGCAGCCTACTGTCACAATTTGGGTGTTCCCTCAGAGCCACAGTGGTCGGTTTCTAACCCACTGATGAAAGAACTCAGGGGCATATTAGCAAGAAGAGGCGATAATCATCGCTAACCCTGCTTAGCGTGATTTTTTTTATCGCCGGCTATCGCTGGAATATATCGCCACGCTAACGCTGTATTAGCAACGATTAGCGCTATGGCGATGAATATTCCAGCGATAGCGGGGAAATGGGCCAACATCGCTGAAAAACCAGCGATGTTGCATGGAGAAGGGAGAACACCTTGCTGATACGAGCCTGTGGTCGTATCAGCATAATCCACCCCCCCATGTTAGGTATGGCTAACACCTGCTAATTGCAGGTGTTAAATAAATGGCGATGACCCCGGTTAGCGCGACTTTTCACGTCGCTAACTGGGGCCATGGCCACCTTGCTAATAGGCGATAGGCCTGTTAGCGAGTGTTTCCCAGGTTTGTTCGTTGGGAACGCCCACTTTGCATGTCATTAGCGATAAATATCGCTGACATGCAAAGCGGTAAAAAAAAACGGGCGCTAATGCCCGCAAACTGTCGCTAACTGCTGTTAGAGACAGTTTGCTGCTAGGGCTATATAAATATCGCCGCTTTAGCGGCAAAAAGTGCCGCTAAAGCGGCGATAGTGCCCTTGCTAATATGCCCCTCAGTTCAATGCACCAATACGAATTAGAAATCCAGTTGGACAGTGACCCAAACACCACCAACTGAGCAGTTCTGAGCAGGTGGTATTTTCTTGTCAGCCCCACTAGATGTGTTTGGGGACACAATGGAACTCCAAACCCTCTTTTGCAAATGAATAACACACTGAAAATAACAATAAGAAACTGGGGATAACATTTTAAAACAGGCTTCTCCAACGAGTAGCTCATGAGCTATTGGTAGCTCTCCAGCTATGTGTAAGTAGCTCTACAACCTACGAAATAAGAAGCTTTTGCTGCAAAATTGAAAAGTAAGGATTAGAGATGAAAATATGTGTCTTTTCAAAATTTATAAGCTGATGTTTGAATTTCTAAAAATGTATTTAAAACGGATATTTGCTTGGTAAGCCATGTGGCATTGGGGAGGTTTTTACTAATATTATTATCTTAGTGTCAGGGGCAATAAAGCTATTGTGTATTACCCATATAGAGCCATTCCAAAGCCTTTCTTTCAGATTACTGCTGGCAATCCTGCCTGATGCACGGAGGTGATCACTGCAGGTTATTTTACACAGCATGGCCGCTAACGTAATCTTGTCTGATGTGGCCACTATCACAACACTAATGATATTAGAAGCTCTGAATGGTTTTTATTTATCCTAAGTTGCTATTATTACAGAAAAGGTTGGAGACCCCTATTTTCAAATATTTATTTTTAAAACACGTCTAGTGCATAAAATATAAACAGTAACCACACAGATGCAATAATGCATGACATGGCCAGCGAAAACAATATGAACATACATAAGATGGGGCAGCAAGGCCGCAGCAATCCAACACCCTACCGCTACTTCTAAGCACTATGCTGAATTTTAGCACAAACTGAAAATGACAAGCTTATGATTGAAGTTTAAGATGGATCTCACAGCATACCTTCTCTCAACAAAAATACCTGTTTAGCTATTTTCTATCACAGCTCTTGTCCAGGAATAATAGGCCGCGCTGGGCTGAGGTCCACTTCTCTGCAGCTCTCCCGGAACAGCCCCAACTAAGGCTGACCTCAGGCTTGATAATTCTGTCGGAAACCCTCTCAAATTTATGGTCAAATACCTGGGTTTTTATAGTATCTGATTCTCAATGTTATCTCTGGTTTAAAAAAGAAAACAGCACTTAGAGACACTGAAGTCTCAACAAGACAAAACAAATATGGCGATAAATGTGTCATCTCGATTTAAACATAGATAATTTCTCCCTATAACTAAATCAATTGAAACACGGCAGCTTTCACTGTAAGCAGCCATACTGGTATGGAAGTGACGTAACAAAAACACCAAAAATGTCAGCCTAGATAGGAGTAAACATGATACTAACACTTCTGCGCGCATCTAAAACTAGTCACTTTTACTAAAAGAGAGAAAAGAATCTGCAGACAAGTACATGATAGAAATAGAAGAGTTCTAAAGAAGCCCCACAGTGTTCACGACTCTACCAGCAAATGTCAGAGTGGCGCAGAGGCCAGAGCGGCCCTGCAGACCCGCACCACCTCCAGGTGCGCCAGACCTTCTCGGCCCGCACCTGGTCCTATTGTGAGCCACGGCTCTGCTTTTGTTGCACGATACACAAAAGTGTGTCGATTTCGCGTCTGGGGAGCGGTTAATGTCAGATAATTGGCTGCGGAGGTGTTATGATTTTTTTGTTGTTTACAGGCTCGCCGGAGAAACCTCCTCCTTATTGTGAATGTCAGATCTGCCTTTTCATTTCTTATTTTCCGGCTGTGCCGCCTTTCATTCAGCCGCCCTGGCAAGGAAGGGTACCACACAGAGCAGGTGAAGCGTTCCTTCGCGGCACCTGTCGCCCCTGCGAAGGAGCGAGGCTTTCTGCAGCGCGCGTTGCCTCCTTCTCACTGTGGCAGCCAGAGGGACCTCCAAAATTAACTTTTCCCTTACAAGCAAGCTTTTGTTCTACTGTAAAAAAAACAAAAAACACCACAGACACGTGGGGGTCTGGTGAATGTGCAGTGATGCAGACAACCTGGTACCATGCAGCGACTTTGGAAAAATGGCCTCATTCCTGCGAAATAGAATGAGGCTTCTGTGTATGTAACCTGATAGGGTGAGAATGTTACCGAAAATGTACAGGACACGCACCACTAATTGAATTGTTTCTTGACGCAGGTCCTTATTTTACGACCTTGGAATGGTTTAATTACATTTTAAAATCTGCTAATCCTACAGGTTTGTCCTATATTTTTTACTGTTTTGTGCACTAAACATTTTTTTTACATTTTCCATATATTTTTTTATTTAGATATATTTGTATAGCACATACAAGGCCTACAGGGCGTCGGAGGGCTGTATAGAAAAGCGATTGCAGGACCTAGGAAGCAGTGCAAATACATCTTTACAGACAGGAGAGTGTCCAAGTAAATACGGTAAAAGACGACCAGCCGAATAAAGGGGCTCATTAGGATGGCGGGCGGACCTGAGTCCGCCCGCCATCCATGCGGTGTTTGGACCGCCCGCCAGACATGCGGCGGTCCCACACCACAAATTAGGATGCGACCGCCACCATGGCGGTCGCATTCTGCAATTTAACATTGCGGCGGGTGCTGCTGACAGCAGCACCCGCCGCGAAGTTAAATTCGTATGTCTAGCATTTCATTGCACCACATGGGAGGCACCACACGGTGCCTGCCACTTGGTGCAATGAAATGTAGGGGGTACCACAGGTACCCCCCAAGTGCACCCCACCCCCCCGACACAAGGGTGGCCCGCAACGGGCCCCCGAACCCAATCCCCGCCAGCCTTTCTTTTCCCACATCCTAATATGGCGGACGGTGCCTGCTAGGCACCGCCACCATATTAGTGGCCCTGCTCTGCCCGCCAGGCAATCGGTGCGATTGCCACCGGCGGAAAAGCGGCAGACGGACTTTGCGTCCACCGCGATACCCACCGCCAACCTAATATGGCGGTGGGTAAATCTCATTGTGATGGCGGAACGATCGCCACCGCCGGCCCGGCGGTGGCGATCGTTCCGCCATTGTAATGAACCCCAAAGATCGGTAAATGGGGCGACAGGTCTCTGCAAGATCACCAGCTGTACTCGTGGAAGATACTTATATCAAGGTGCAACACCATCTGGGTTAAGTACAACTCAGTGACGGGTCCTTATATGCACAGAAGATGCTAAGGAAGTTACGGCCTGATTTAGAGGTTGACGGACGGGGCAGGGACATCTCAAGTATTTCGGGGGCCCTGGGCCAAACATATTTGGGGGGACCTGTTAGGAACAGCTTTGAATTTATGATCTACTTTCAGCACTTTCATGCCCTCTTTGGCCAGGTCACTGACAGTGCAGAGGCTCACTCTTCTAATTTCTAAGGGGCAGATTTACAATAAACTAACGCAGCGTGGGGCCACAAGTCATTTTGCTGCGCCGCGCTGCGTTAGTTTTGAAGCACAGGGATGCGACATATTTACAACAATATGGTGCATCTCTGTGCTTTTCCCTGCGCTGGCGCACAAACTGCTGCCATGCGCCGACGCAGGCACCCTTGCACCATAGTGCAAGGATGTCTGCGTAACGGGGATGATTGTTTATGTGCAAGAAGGGACACCTTCCTGTACATAAACAATCATTAGAGGTGATTTCCTCTTTCTATGCGTGCTGCAAAATGCAGCACGCATAGAAAGAGGAAAAAAACGAGGGGAAATGAAAACATTTCTCCTCGTTGCGCCTCCCTACACCTCTCCAGGGGTGGCGTAGCATTCAGACGCATTTCCAGATTTACCATTTCTTGTAAATCTGGAAATGTGTCTGGTTCCATGGGTGTTGCGTGAGAACACCCACAGCAACACCCATGGAACGCCCCTTTCACGCAAAGTGCTGCATGTAAAGGGGCCGTATTTACAAGGACAGGAAAAAACACGCAGGGTGGCTTTTCCTGTCCTTGTAAATATGGGGCAGAAAAATGCGCTGCCGGTGTGTCACAAAAAGTGACGCACTGGCAGCGCACGGGGCTTGTAAATATGCCCCTAAATATGTTTAATGTGTTTGCTTCTAATATTCAGGGAAAGTGACGTGTGTTTTCAATATTGTAGTAGAGCAGCATTTCACTAATATTACTGCAAATAATCTCTGTGACACCCTCCCATTTCTTATATGTGAGCTCCTATTGTGATCTAAACGAAACTATTTTTAATGGATTTTGCATGAACCATAAACACAATATTTCTCCCTGCAAAATGTCTGTAATAGACTCTCACATATCACCCGCTTTAAAAATAAATGAAAGGTAAATGGCATTTAAAATAATAAGTTTAAGAATTATTCAAGTTCATCAGGGCATGACTCTCTCCAGAACAGAGCTGGCTCTATCAGGGGGCCCCTGAAGGGCTGTGGCCCTGGGCCAGAGCCCACTTTGCCCTTAGCCTTAAAATGTCTCTGGGACAGGGTACAGGCAGTCAGGGTAGCAGAGGACGTTGCATCTGCCACCCTGTGTTTATTCTGCCATCCATATTTAGGGCCTGATTTAGAAGTTGGCGGATGGAGTAAAGGCAGTCAGGATGGCAGAGGACTTTACTTCCAACATACTCCACCAGTCAAATGTAGAAGTCACTGTTGACTCTGCAATGATCTCTATGGGATTGTACGAACCGCGGTTCATACAAAGCTATTTAAAAGTTTGGTGTTTGTCCGTCATCAGTGACAGAAACTTACACAAAACTTGTAAAAGTTTTTACTTTTCCAAAAACAAACTCCCGAAGAAGGAGTTTGTTTTTGGAAAAGTAAAAACTAATGGCCTCAACTCCATGGGAGCTTTCTCCATAGTGTGTGAGTCATTTTTATTAGGTTGAGCCTGGGCAGCGCATGCGCAGCTCTGCGAGGCATGCTGTATTAGAATATGGGCTCGAAGCCCCGCCCATTCTCCGACCATATTTGTCATTGGCTTGTGTCATTGTCCTTCGTAAATGCTGGCTTCTGATTCGTTAATAGGATTGTTTGTCCCTCCTTAGTACCGCCTTATCTTCATTTGTAACCTCCCATGAGGACTGGCCCTTTTACTTCGGTTGTTGCACAGTATGTCTTATTTAGTCTGTAAGCACTATTTTCTTTAATGAGTTTCTCCTACTCCAGGCACCACATGCTTTCCTGCAACATTCAGCGCACCATGCGTGCTTTCACTTTCCAAGCAATAGGTCTCGCATTTACTACAAGAGTTTGAGCTATTGGAATTGTAAATGACAATGCCTTTTATTTATGTGTTAATTATAAAAACAGATAAATAAAAGGCATTGTCATTTACAATGCCAATAGCGAGACCTATTGCATTGCAAATGCTTGTTTTATTCATTAGTGTCTTGGCAGTGATGGACAGTATAAAAAAAGCTATCTGACCCCCCGCTCTAAATAGGGTGAAAGGTCGGAGGCTTACCTCCGATGACCTTTTTTCCCTCGTATCGTCAAATGATGTTTTACATCTACAGGGTACATTTTACTCCATCAACGTAAACCTGGCAGTCCGCCGGACTCAAAATTGGGCAGGCAGACCAAGAGTTTGGTGGACAGGGTACTCCGCCACCATTACAATGTAGTGCCCTGTCAGCTAAACTCGAAATTGGGCCCTTAGACATCACGATTATGGATACAAAAACATAGCTGAGTCAGAATCAGAAAAATGACGTCGCTTCTGGGTATGTTTTTTAAATAATACGTGCTCAATTATTCAATAAGCTTACATGGAGAAAGCGTCGCCTACACTAGTAGTTGCAGAGAGATGCAATGAAACTGATGTTATTTTTCTTGAGTGATGTCATAGTCACAACATTCTCCCAATGGAGGAGACAGTAAACTGGGGTGAAACACTCGCAAACCTGGCTCCCTCAAATAGTGCTTAAAATATGCCACGCC
Source organism: Calotriton arnoldi (assembly GCA_963921515.1). Classification (NCBI taxonomy): domain Eukaryota; kingdom Metazoa; phylum Chordata; class Amphibia; order Caudata; family Salamandridae; genus Calotriton; species Calotriton arnoldi. The sequence continues at coordinate 115,594 of CAWUFW010018669.1, read as the reverse complement.
CATACCAACACCAGTATCATGTTTTCAATTACTGAGTGCTTCCATACAAATCTTGTGAAAATTCTGGATGTAAAAGCTAAATTCCATTGTTTTTTACTCAGAACCGAGGAAACCACCACATACAGGCCAGAGCAGCGACATTGACTATTACCACACATTTACAGAAATATAAAAATGTCGCAAAGTAGCAACAGAAGCTCTTCAGGCTGGTCCCTCGCACACGCTGCAAGCACTTTCCAATTTACAGCATTAATGATCTTGCTATCACTGTGCCAGAAATGCAGGCTGAAAACGAAACTTGTATGACAGAAACTTGATGGCAGTGAAATATGAACGTTTTGGTCTCTGTTCAAGTGGATCCTGAAGGTCTGCTGCAGGATACCTTTTGAGATTTGAAAGACAGTCAGAAAGAAATAACTCAATACATCCCCCCCATCAATTGTGATAAGGTGACAAAAACTATGGGCTGCATTTAAACTTTGGTGGAAAAATAATGGTAAAACCTAGACACCCTCAATCTCTGTCCACTATATTACAAGAGCAGCTGGGAACTGGCGAGGGCATGGTTTGGCAGTGACTTGCATCAGAATTGTAGTGCAGGCATGCTACACTTATGTCCCTTTTACCCATGGACGTAATTGTATCTGGGGAAACTCCTGGCTGTAGAAAATCCAGAGGAACGCCCTTGTCAGAAACCCACAAGTGTGCAGTACCAGCAAGGCAATTCCTAGCACCCCCCTGTACCCAAAGCACATTGATCATCACAACAATTCCCTCCACTAGTCTTCGCATGCAACCGCATAAAAAGGCGAGTCTCAGAGATCCGCCTTTTGTACTGAGCATGCCCAGGTGGAGGATATCAAAAAGCATAAACAAACTTTCTTCTGAGGCTCAATCTATGACTTTCTTAATGTGGAGAGCAATGAATTAATCACTCCATAGTTATACTTGTTGTACACAACAACTTGAATCCATTCACAGAATTACTAGTACAGCTACAGGAGGGCACTGACGCTCAATCTTACATTGATGTAATTTATCAATGATTATCCATGTCTGTGATTCACATATCATTAAAAACAAAAGAATAACTAATTTACACTAGTAAGGGCAGCGGCCCTATATCAGTGCCTAATTTGTAAAAAAAAATGTTGTGCCAGGGCCCAGGTCAGGAGGTTACAACTGCTTGAACAACCTATTGCCCCGAGCAGCGCGGCAAGTGACAGTACCAACAAAACTACTAACCCTCAAACTCTTACAAGTGTGACAATTCAGATCATTCCAGGCCCCCAAGGCTATAAGAATGGCTTGGTGACAGCTATTAGTAATTTTCAATGTACAATAAAGCCATTAACAACAGCTGTTTTGCTAATTTCTAAATTAGACAAACAGCGCCACCATGTGGCAGGCTGTTATAAGTGCTGGTGTTGATAATGAGGTGCTGGTGCCAAGCACCAGAAACTACCGGCTCAAATTATGCACCGCCCTACATGTATTTTAAATATACACAACACAAACTTTTCCTTGCGTATCTCAATTGTCATTGGAAGATACTTTAGACCTAGGGAAATCCATTCCAAAACTCTTAATGGCATTTAAATTAATTTCATAGTTCAAACAATTTAACATATTTCCTCCTGTCATGTGGTGGATATACCACCAACATAGATTTTCTCGTTCTTCCATCAGCTCCAACAAGGTTCATTCACACAATCAAAGGTGATTGGTCCGGCACAATTATTATGATGTTTTCTTGCATATGATGGACATTCCTGGCTTGAGATGGGGACACCGGGGTACACAAGGGCAAATCTCTCTGTGTGAGTCAGTGGCATATGTGAGTTGTTGTTGGAAATGACAAGCTGATATTTGTGCACAAAACATATTCTTTGTAATATTGTAATTGATAGCAACATTTGTTTATTTTCATAAACTGATAAGCTGATGAGTAGGGAACAAATAATTGCAGTTCAAATATATATTTAAATATCATATTTGAGTGATAATCTCTATTGTTTCTGGGACCCTAGCCTGTAAGATTGGTATAAACTGATTGCGTCTGTACCTGTAAAGTCTGTAATCTGGACAATAACACAGTATATAATTTACCTTGCTCTTCTGGGGAGGGGCTGAGAATGAGCGATTCATGTAACTGGTTGTAATTTCCACTTTGCCACTTCCAAGGAGAGTCTCATTCATAATGTATAACTGAGAATCTACTTAAAAGGGGCAGGATGGAAAAAAATGAGAGGATGTGAAATGCAACAGAAAGATGCCATGAAAAATTATAGACCATGAGAAATTGCAGTTTAAACTGCCTCTATCGCACGTGGTTTTTTAGACATTTTTAGGGAGATTTTGCTGCAAGTTCACAATTGTGCCACTGCTTTTTGAGGCAGACAAACCCCCAATGTCCCTGTTGAGGACCAGACTTCCATTGCACACTAAGAGAGTTTTACAATATTTAATAATGTCCTTATGATTCTGAAGTGGCATGCATGCTAATTGTGCTGTATAATTCATTATTGAGCCCGACTGATTCAAAAATGTGTTAAGGAAGGACCCCCCTAACCTTCCCCAAAGGAAGTTAGCCTAACCTCTACAATCGTTCAAAGCAATTCAATGCATGTATTTATACTTGTCCACCTTCAAAGTTCACCTGCCGCCACTGGCTCTAATGGAATAAACCTCTCTTCTGGAGAGGAATGGGATGGGCCTGCATTGACAATTAAACATTTCTCAGTGTTACAAAGGGTAAACTTCAGGGGCGTAGCTTTGTCAGTGAGATTTGCGGGTGTAAATTAAAAATTTCTCAACTAAAAAGTTGTGGGCCGCAGGGTGGAAGGATGAGATGACAAAGGTTTGAGATGGACTGTTTCCATGAGGAGCAGGGTCAGTACTGGTTTGCATTAGGTTGGCCTCTGTATACAGTGGCACAATGGGTGAAAAACTTTGGGTTGGAATGGTACCTCGAGCAATTGCCACTGGTTAGATTGTTTGCAAGAATTCATCCCATCACATTTTGGGTGTTGATTGTCAGTAGTATGCCTGGAACCTGAGGCTTATTATTAAGAAAAGGTGGTCCCTATAGGGGAAGTGTAGCCTTGGACTTCCACTGCAATAGTGACGTAAAGAAACTCTTCTACAGGTTATTTCAGTTAAGTAATAAATGCATTTATTTTGTTAGTCATATTCATATAATGTAATGACTGTCCATAAATCATATGGCACAGCAGTTGTATTACTCCAAAGATAAGGTGCTCCTATATTGTGAAGGTGAGTAAAGTGACTAAAAAATTGTGCTTTTGCTATATGCAGAAATATATACATGTGACTGATTGGGACAGTATGTTGTTACAGTTGACACTCAACACATGAGTGTCAAAAACCACAATTAAATTTAAAAATCAGTCATATATGTTGTTGTTGACGTTTCGACCCCGTTGGCACAATTTTTTAGGTCCGGGTCATCATCAGGATAGAATAAAGGTAGGAGACACCTAAAAGTAAAAGAACCATGCATCAGATTCTGGAATTGTGCACAAAGTCATCACAGTGTTACTATGGTTATAGAACCAAATGTACATACTAAGGAATTGGGGCAAAGAGACCCACAACTGAAGGTGTGTCAAACGCAGCTTCAAGGGAAAGTATCAGAGAACTGTATTAAATAAGCTGCAAAGAAACAAACTAATAACCAGTTGCTCTTTGGACCTATATGCAAACAGGTTTCAAGTATTGTATTAAGGCCTACCACGTAACTGTGCCATAATTCCTTACAGACACAGCTGATGCTCGTGTCCCATCTGAGCACCAAAAATGAATTTCCAGTTCAATAAGTATTCAAGCACCCAACAGTTCAAGGAAAAGTCGCCTGCATCTAAATGAAGAGTTTCTTTACATCACTATTGCCATGGAAGTCCAAAGCTACACTTATCCCACAGGGAACCTTTTCTTGATAATTGTCTGGCCCAGGTCCCTGGGTTACTAGGTTGCCCCTTTTTATTTAATATTATGGAACATGAGGCTGGCGCAGCTTTCCAATCCTACTACTACCAATGTTTGTGAATTCCAAAAAGTATTACATTTGCACCCATTCAAGGAGTACTTCTAAGGGTCTTGCTATGTTATGTTAGGTTATGTGTATTTGAATAGCGCACAACTCACCTAGGAGGGGGTCTTGCTGCTGAAGCAGGAGCTGTATGGGCTGACCCAGGATCAGGGATAGGTGAAGAGCCAGGTCTTCAGTTTCTTGCAGAATTCAAGAACTGAGGGAGAGGCACTGATATGCAGGGCAGGTCGTTCCAGGGTTTAAGAGCAAGGTAGAAGGCACGACTGCCGGATCTAGTTCCGAGTATGTGAGGGATGTGTGCGTGTAGGAGCACGGCTGAGCAGAGGTGTCTGGTAGGTTTGTGGAAGTTTATGTAAATGTTGAGGTACTTTGGGCCAATGTTGTGTAAGGCTTTGCATGTGTGTGAGCAATTTGAAGAGTGCTCGTTTGTGGAGCTCTTAAGTTACAGGGTTATGTGGATGCGTTGTGTGAGGTTGAAGGTGAGCCTGGCGGTTGAGTTTTCTATGATGTGGAGTCCTCGGGTCAGTTGAGCATTGATTCCAGCATAGAGTGCGTTGCCATGGTCCAGCTTGTGGTGATGAGGGCTTGGGTGACAGTTCTACGTGTGTTGGTGGGGATCCGTTTGAAGATCTTCTTGAGCATCTTAAGTGTGTGTAAGCAGGAGACAGAGACAGTGTTCACTTGGCTGGGATCAGATTTATTACGTTTTTTGGTAAACCAGTCGCTATATATATATTTGTATTCCTCTCCAAAAAATGAACAAGTTAAAAGATATTAATGAAAATAGAACGCCGGGAAAAAATGACACAGACATAGCAGACCGACTTGGGGCCCCAGACCCAACTACCAAGACAAGAATGCATTTGGGGAATATTACACCGCAGACGTCCTCCTGAAGCTACCCTCCTGCCTGCCCCACCTGGGCATGATAGTTATCCCTATGAACTCATGACTACTGTAACGTGTAACACAGTGGCCCGGAATCCCTGTCCTGAGATCAATTATCTTAAATGTATTTTCACTACACACATTCTTCATCTCTGCTACTAGAAGCCTTGGTGGCAGAGTTGTCAAATCGGTATATGTAAGCAGGCTCCATGTACTCAGCGCTCGCCTTATACAAATCATTTTATCAAGTCACTGATGGTCCTATGTACGAAGCCCAAGTTGTGCATAGAGGTAGGCGCGTCAGCAAATTAATGGGGCAGGCCAAGCTAGAGCTGAGTCAAGTGTCCAATCTGGCTCTAAGAGTTCATGCATGAGCAAAGCCTTGAAAGGGTTAGGCATGTATATCATGTAACAAACATAAGGTAAAAATATGATGCAGTCTCATCAAATTTCAAAAAAAGTGTATTTCTTTAACATGCGAAAGTGTTTCACCTTAGTACATCAGATTATATGACTGCATAGACAGACATTTTTTAAAAGTGATAGTTTTTAGAAACATTAAGGACTCTCTCCTCCAATGAAAATACCATTAGTGAACAAAGAGGCAAGTCAGTAGTTGTGTAAACCCTAAACATGGCCTAGATTCTTATATTAGATGGAGCAACATTGCATACAGTTTACTGTGGCATAACACAAAATGATGGGGCTGCCCTGCCGAATGTGATAAGGGCCCCTGAGTCTCCCATATCTCACTGATTTTTTTGGGCCGTGGTTGGAATAGGGGCCCCATTAAGGGCTGGGGGTCCCACTGCACCGCAGGGGTTGCAGCGGCCAGTGTTACACCCATGACTATTAAATCAAATATAGGAGGTATTTGTACAGTGCACAGTATTTAAACGTGGTATCACGTGTGATAATAAAGGAAAAGGAGGTTCTGTGAAATAAAATATTTGCCTAGGATCACACAATTTGGAGAAGTAGGGAAGCCGGGATTGATTTCAGGTTATCTGGTTTCACATTTTAAAATTCATCCATCACCACATGGATATCTCTGTCCTGTTTTACATCAAAGGTCATGGTTTGGTTTTTTTCTTGGACCACGAAAAGAAAAACTAGCACAGACATAGCAGATCCGACTAAGAGCCACAGACCCAACTACAGAGACAAGGATGCATTTATTTTGGGGGTGTCAGTCACACCCCAAACCTCCCACTCCCCCAAGCTACTCCCCTGGTAACCTTGTGTATCCTTTCCATTCAAACTCTCACAACACCTAACTGTCACCTGTACATGTTTAGAGGTGAGTTCTGCAAGGCATCAAAAATGATTGAAATTTGAGACTTCATCTGGGGTACTTCTACCTCAAGGTCTGCTGCTCAATCATTTCATGTCTCACGAAGAATGAAAAATGCCCTAGTAATCATGAAGGAAAGTTTCAATTCAATTAAGGACACAGAGGTGAGGATTATGCTCAAAACTTTCTTTTATTACTTTCCAGCAGCTTTAACAAACAAGGTAAAAACGAACTTTCCCATAATGCACAGAGTAAAGGTCAACATGTAGTCCACCAATAGACAGTCCAGGATATCTCCAAAGGTGGGTTCCCCTTGGAAGACTTCCTCTTTCTTGACTGCGACCAAATAAGGCTTGAATTTCCATTACTCTGCCTTTGAATTATCAGAACCTGAAAGAAGCCAGAGGGAGAACGAATGAATCTGAACTCGGTCAATCCAATCCACAAGGTTGTATATCTGGGTTCCGGGGGAAGTGTCAGGTGGATCCCCGCAATCAGCTGATGTTCGCCCACAGGAGCCCCTTGAAGTGGGATATGCCCTGCCGAAATCACCAATCTATCGGAGTTAATTGTCCTATATGCCAATCCTTGAGACGCTAAAGAGGCGAAAAAATTAATGATGGGGACCACCTTGCACCCCATGGGATCCTGATTGTTCGTACACACCAACAAACCCATCTGGTCCATGCCGATCAATAACGTTTGTTCATACTGTCCGCCCATGCTGCTGCCAGTAGTCCTTCAGCTTCGCCCGTTAGGCCTGGGACTTTCCATTGATACCTGAAATCTGCCATGCCATGAGAGGCATGCACCCTTGCAAGACCAGAGGGTGAGAGTTGCCCTGGAGATCCCGCAGGAGAGTTGAATCGAGTGGAAGAAGGATTGGAGAATCCCAAGAAAGTTCCAGTAGAACTGGAAACACACTTGAAACCTCCAATAAGGAGTGATCTCTACTACCTTCGCCTTCTGCCTGCGGACATGCACTGTGGGTCTCATTATCATTGCAAATGGTGGGAAGGCATATCCGGTCTCCCGGGACCAATCCTGTAGGAATGCATCCATTGCCACAGCTAGAGGGTCCGGTTTCCAACTGAAGAATCTGGGAAGTTGGTGATCCAGCCGTAACGCAAAAAGGTCTGCTGACAAGGGACCCCAGAGGATGCTTTAACTCTAGAAAATCGGGTGGTGCAGCTGCCACAGTCTCATGTCCGACTACATTCTGGAGTACCAGTCCACTACCACGTTGGAGGCTCCCAGGAGGTATTCTGCTGTCATCAATATATTGTAGGAGATGAAAAAGGTCCAAAAGTATTTGGCAAGATCTGCCAATACCTTGGATTTGGTCCCCCCAAGTTGGTTTATATAGCGCACTGCAAAAACATTGTCCATCTTTTGAAGGACGCTGCAAGAAACCTTGTCCTTCGTCCACACTGAATGGCAAAGTATGACGCCATTAGTTCCAGGCAGTTGATATGAAGGTGACGCTCATCTGTGGGCCATTTTCCTCCGGTGAAGGAGTCACCACATCAAGCCCCACAGCCGGATTTGCTGGCATCCGACTCTATTACGATGTCCAGGTCTGAGCCAAAGATGGCCCGCCCATTCCACGCCTCCATGTGGTCCAGCCACCATCTCATCTCTAATTTTACCTCTTCCGTTAGGGGTATCTGATCTGCGTATTGCAACCCCTCTGCAATGGAGCAGCCCTGGAAAGATAATGACGCCTGAAAGCCTACCATCTGAGTCACCTGGCATAACGAAATAGTGGAGCATGCCAGCATCCGTTTCAGCTCCCTGCAGATTTTGATGACTTTGTGAGAGGGAAGAATTAACGTCCGCTCCACCGAGTATAGGACGAATCCGAGGAAGGTCGTCAGCTTGGACGGGACAGCGAGGGACTTCTTGGCATTGATTACAAAGCCTAAACCCTTCAGTAGATCGACCGCCACCTCTAATTGCTGGGGCAGCCTTGATGGGTACTGATCCAAAAGCAGGAGGTCATCTAGGTAAATAATGAGCTGGAAACCCCTCGCTCTTAAGGTCTCCACCACCGGTTTGAGGACCTTGGTGAAACACTAGGGAGCGGAGGATAGACCAAAGGGAAGGGTAGTGAACTCGAACACTTGGTCTTTCCGCATCAACTGCAAGAAGCGGCGATGCGGGGCAAAAATGGGAATCGCCAGGTAAGCATCTTTTAAGTCCAGACGCACCATCCAGTCGTGGGCCTGGAGAAGATCCCGCAGAAGATGGATTCCTTCCATCTTGAAGTGGCGATAAACCACCCACTGGTTGAATTCCCAGAGATTTATTACCAGACATTGGCCACCATCCGTCTTGTCCACAAGAAAAATGTTGCTGAGGAAACCCCTGGGGTGGAGGTAGGAGTGGACAATAGCGCCTTTTTGCAGCAAGTCCATCACCTCCTGTTCTGTCAAGATGACTTGGACTTCTGCAAAAACCAGCGGACGAAGTTGATGCACCTGGATTGGAGACCCGTAGAACTCTATATGAAAACCCTTGATGGTCTGACGGACCCACGCATCGGAAGTAATTTTTTCCCAATTGTGTACGAAATGTGCCAACCTGCCACCCACTTTTAGAAGGGGGAAAGGAGAGGGGGGAAGGGCGAAAGTCTCCTTGTTGTGGCATGAAATTGTTCTCTGGAGGCAACTCTACCACTGCGGGCTCGATTGCCTATTCGGGTCTGGAAGAATTCTCCCTGTGGGCCTTGGATGAAGAAATGGCCAGCCGAACGCCCTCTGCCATGTCCAGCCCCAATAAAAATTTGAGGGTGAAAAATCTTCTTGATTGAAGCCTGTGCCTTATCCAAGGAGGTAAACGTGGCTACAAATTTGCTCAGCTCCTTCATGAATAGGTCCCCGAAGAGCCAACCTTGAGCTACTGCGCCAGCCTCGGAGGAAGCCAGGTCCCCCAATTTAGGGTCTACGTTCAGAAGAAGGGAGCAGCGCCTCTTGGTTGAGAGGGCACAATTAGCATTGCCCAGAAAAACAACAGTGCGCTGCGTCCAGCTAGAAATACGCTCTGGGGAAAGGGGAGTGTCAAATGCCTTGGCCTCTTCTGCCAGTTACAGGATCTTTGTAATAGGGCCAGATATATCCAATAACTTATCCTGGAAAGATTTCACTTGTTTGGGTCCCTAATATACTTCTGGAGGAAAGTGGCCATTCTAGAATCTATTTCCGGAGTTACCGCCACCTTAACTGGTAGGGCGGGGAGAGGGCATTCCGCCCGGAGACATACTCTAACCTCCTTTTCCAGGGGCTTACGTGGGCGTCCTGCTACAAACTTAGAGACTTTGTTGGAAGGGGCCCACTCCGCTGAGCGGGGGTGTAACAGGTCCTCAGAGACCAGCATGTCAGAGGGGTCTTCTGGGTCGTTCTCTGGTCCCGTAGGAGCTGGTAGTAGGGTGGGATGCCACACCCTGGAGGGGCTGGCCTCATTTAACAGAGCGTCATTCACCCCTGCATCTGGCCAGGAGAGAAAAGCCCTCATGAGGCGTTCAAATGCCTCCAGGTCTATCCCTGACTCTCCCTTGTGCTTGGGGGGGTGGGCGTTTTGTGGGGAAGGACTGGGAATTCTGGCAGGCATATGTAACCTCCATAATGCGGCGTTTAAAGGGCCCCATGGCAACCGCTACTGCCTGTGAATGGAAGCGGCTACCGCTTCGCAAAACTCATCATCTATGGGCAGGACCTGCAGAGATTCTTCCTCTGCGTATTCTTCTTCCATGGTAGCAGAGGGAAATGAATACCATTAAGCAAGGATTACAGACAAATAGGGCTCAGAGCCAGTAAAGGAAAAGCCCTTCACTAAGGGTTAAAGTTTATGGCAGCCCGAGGCTTGTATTCACAGCGCACATTGTATTGTAATCGTGTTAGACATGCGAGTCGTTTGGCAGCCTGAGGGTAGATCTGGCAACTTAAAAGTTAGGGAATTTGGCGCGCTGAGCGCCTACAACAAAGGGCCTCTGCCTTGGGCGACTCACCCTGCTCTGGTCGGGTGTCGGAAAAAACACCTGGGCCGGCTCCTGTCAACCAAGAGCAAAGTCATCAATTTCGCTAGGCCAGGGTTCACTACAAATACAGACCCGCGAGTGAGCGGGCGTCAGGCAGACCAAGAATTTAATTACAGGCCCGTACTCGACGGACGTCTGACTCCAGGCGGCTCAAGAGGAGATGGTAACGTGGGCTCTGCGTATCGGAGCACTCACTGCTGAAACTGACAGCAGCGCTCCTGCCTGGACCAGTGAGACGCGACACACGAGCCCTCTAGATGACTCCAATGGACACCGCACCAACGCGCTCGAGGCTTTGACAAAAAGGGCGCCGTGAGCGGATCGATGAGAATGCTCCCACGGCCCCAGGGTAAACCCGCTGAGAGACTAACCCAGCGCTACAGAGATTAGCAACCATATAGCGATAAATTAACAATCATACAGTAACGTAGTACGATAAATATAATACAAAACCTCAGAGAAGAAATTAGAAGGCACTTAACTGCTGGAAGCAGGAAAAGGAAGACAATGTCTTCCAAGGGGAGCCCGCATTTGGAGATATCCTGGACTGCCTATTGGTGGACTACATGTTGACCTTTACTGTGTGCATTATGGGAAAGTTAGTTTTTACCTTGTTTGTTGAAGCTGCTGGAAAGTAATAAAAGAAAGTTTTGAGCATAATCCTCGCCTCCGGTCCTGACATAGAACTTACATCCACCTTACTTCGAGGTGTGAAGCCTGGGGATTTCCCCTGTGGGCAGCAGCGAGAGGATTCCATGTTGGCACTGCCTGACACCCCTGAGATAGGTCAAAGCTACCTTAAGATGAAGTAAGGTCGTAAGTTTAGGGCATCACCTGGGGGTAGTGACAATGAATACAGAAGGCCTGAAAAATTGCCATTGAGAATACTCCAGCAGTAAAATTTCAATTTTACCTGGAGCACTAAAAATCCTTGCATCCTTCCTTCCTTCCCTGGGGCTTCATTTCTGTGCTTAGTTTCAAGATGACCAGGTCCATTTAACCCAGTTACCAGTCAGCAGCCACGCTTCTGCACATGTCTTGTTAACAGCTGAGGTCATCCGCCTACCTCCTACTGTTGCAAGCTTATAACTGGTCCTCCGTCTCTTACACATATGCACCATTCTCTAGACATTCTGAACTCATCAACCAATCAGAACACTCTTCCCACTGTTTCTGCGCATGCTCTTCCTGCGCAGCCAATGCAGCCAACAGAACACTCACAGATAACTTCCAATTAGGGATCCCTGCCCCTAGCAACCATGTCCTGCTGGTAACTGTGACGCTGCAGCAGGCGGTCCTTCTGGTCCAGCCAATGGCTGGCTCCTGATCCACAAAGCCAGCTCTAGAAATAGACAAAGCTGACAGTGCCTTTGGCGCCATCTGCTGGGGGATTTTGTCAACGTCATGCCTGCTCCGGCTCGAGTGAGGTTTGCAATGATAACTTTGTCCACTCTTAGTAAATCTTTATACATAACTGTATTTTGTGCCGCCACACTGCTCTTATACAGACAAAAACTTTCTATATTTTTTGGTATCCGATTTTTTCCAATTTTTCATATTAGTTAATTAAATATGTGACGCCTCCTATGCTCGTATGTGACTGGCTGGCTTTTATCAAAACAGTTTTTCATCTAACATTCATAGTAGCCAAGTGGCTCTGTGTCACGGGCGCACCGTTTACCGGAATAGGCTTGACGGCAAACAAAGAGCACTTTGCATGCTGGGAGCTTGAAACCCATGTTTATACTGGTGAAAGCAAAACTACATGTCCCAGCATGCAAAGCGGTGTTGGCTAAAAGGTCAGGGCTGGGCTATGGTTTCTCACATAACGTTTGTCAACTTGGCTGCGAAGAAAATATAAAATGGCACTGAAAAAAAGATATGATTCCAGTTAAAGTCGAAGAAATCAAGGTGTATTAGTTCTCACCCTTTCGCATTCACCCTACATCAAAGACGATTTACTTGGACTATCCATGAAGTGCTCTGGACTGAATGAAAACCACAGACCTTTTCTACAGATATCCGTGCGTTTTCAGGGTTGCGGTATGCAATAGCAGTAAGGTAGCACGGCGGGTTAAGGCCCTGGTTGAGCGGTATCTAGCTTACAACTAGGGCTATGCGAAGTTGCGCAATCTGGCGATTTACAACTTCGCAAGTGTTTTTTTTTTTTTACTCACAGAAATTTAAAACATCTTGGGGCATATTTACAAGCCCCTATCGCCACCACAATGTCACTTTCAGTGATTTTGTGATGGCGATAGGGGTCTTACCTTAACGTGGCTTAACGCTGCCTTGTAAATAAGGCACCCTTTCACGCTGTGTTTATCGTGAAAGGTGAGGGCAATGGGTGTTGAGGTGGGCATTCCACCGCAGATTGATTTTGACGCTGCCCCCTATTTACAAGGGCAGCGTAAATAGGAGGCCGTGCCAAAATTAAGACCAGGGAAAACCTGGTCTTAAACAGGCGAAACGAGGAGAAATGCTTTATTTCTCCTTGTTTTTGCTTGTTCCATGTGTGCTGCCTTGTGCAGCACACATGGAAAACCAACCAATTTTATGTGTTGGTTGTCGCGCAGATTATTAAGGGCTATTTTCTCGCTCAATGGGAGATTGTATGGTACAAATTCAGAATGTTGTTGTATGTCCCTAATTTCATGGAGTACCAGTCGCTCAAAGGTGAGTATCTCAGGAGGCATAGTAGCTGCCGGAGGGAAAAAAGTAGAAGTGGGGTGGAATTGGCGTTCTTTGGGGCTATCTCTTTGTGGTTTGTCTGAAATTTCTTTTAGCCTAAAGCGGCGGAAGAACCGTAGTAGGTCTTCCTGGAGTTTGAAGAAATTGCTGTGATCTGCAGGGACGAAAGACAAACCTTTGCTGAGGAGTGAGACTTCATCTGAAGAGACAATGTGTTTAGATAGATTGAATATGGGAATGGAGGTGGTATTAGGTGGGCTGACTGGGTCAGGAATAATACTTGAGGTGGCAACCTCACTTATTTGTGTGTTTAATGCTGGGGCCCCCATGGATAAAATTTGCGGCATGTTTGGCGTTCGCCCGTGTACTGGTACTGGTAGTTGGGTCTCGTTCTCCCCCTGCCGCGTTTGGGGTTCACTCCTAAAAAACCAGTAGGTAGGAGTGGTGGTGGGTGGGGGTCTATTCTGGTTGCGTTCTGTACTAGAGCCCTCCCCAGGGTCTGAGTCTTCAACGGATGTGTTTGAAGAATCTGAGAAAGTGATGGCCTGATTGTTCCTGTATCTTCCCCAATTCTAATTTCTGGGGGGCTGGTAGGGGGTGTTGTAGAAAGTGTCATGTAAGTAAGGGTATGTTGTTTCCTTATTGTAATTTTTTATGTCTTTTTGTATTTTATTTTTTTTGTTCTGCTCGAAAGTGTTGAATGTGGCAATGGTACTGTTGATTTATCAAGTAAATTTCTTGCGTCAGTGATGGTGTAATCAGCCAGAATAGGTTTGTCAATTTCGGCTATTTCTTCAAGTTCTTTGCAGCTGTGTTCGATGGCGGTATCAATGCCTAGAACCATCCAATGTCTGGAACAGGTGGTTGCCAGATGGCTAAAGCCAGTGCGGAACTTGGGGTCTTGTGTGAATATTGCTGGGATATTACGGATCTGTAGTCCTAGAGGGATTACGTCAAACTTCAAGTATTCTGTTAGCATGCGGGCATGGAGGTCATTGCAGATCTGTTTTTTCTTTAATTTCTCAAGTTTATCTAATAAGACCCTAGAAGTGTTGGGAGCTGAAGGTGGAAGGGTGGAGAAGTTCGAAAGGAGAGAAGGGACACTGAGAATATGTTGGATGTAATCATCCGAATAGTTAGGGGGCTCCCTAGAGGTCATAATGTGTTGATTAGTTACACATAATGGGTCACAAGGATGACGAGAGTATACAAGAGTACTCTCGCAACCCAGCGGTTGCTCAATATAATGGAATAAAAAAACAGTAGAAAACCCGTTAACCCAGTCGAGACCCGGGTAGTCGTATATAAACAGTAAACAATGTCTCAACCGGTAATCATTTAGAGGGCAAATGCATTGAAAGAGAAACAAATCAATAAGAGAGAGACGGTAAAAAGGGAGACCACAAAGGGATTGTCAAGAAAGGTAAATTCTTGTTACGGGATGCAAGTAGTTATATCAGCACTACATTACAGTGTATGCATAAGTAACCCAATGATGGGCGTGCACATTTGTGCTCGTGAAGGTGAACGCAGGGGCGGCTCCTCCGTTAGGGCAGAGGGGCGTTGCCCCACTGCTTTCTCGCAGTGCGAGAAGCAGAAACATAAAATGGTAAAACTACAATTTTATGTTTCTGCTTCTCGCACTGCGAGAAAGCAGAAGTGCCTGGTTGTGGGCGGGCGGGTCTGCTGGAAAGCAGGGGAGGCGTGGCTAGCCCACTGTTGTGGGCCCTGACTGTTTGGTCGGCCCTCTGGGGCCGACCAAAGCAGTCATGCGCACTCTCCCTGCTCTCCCTTTTCTCTATGTAGGCTGCATGCAGCCTACATAGAGAAAATGGCCTCCCATTAGGTGCCTGGCTGGGCACTGTCCACACCAATCACAACACTGCCATTGCTGCGTTGTGATTGGTGGAGGGGAGGAGAGGGAGGCTGCCTGTGGGTGGCTGCTTCCAATCCTAAGGAGAGCTGAGGCAGCAGGAAAACGCAAGACCCGGGGGAAGGTAAGTTTTATTTTATTTTAATTAAACCCCTCCCGCCTCCCCCCCATGCGCGAGCCCCCCACACGAACCATCCCACCCGCCCGTCATGCCGGCCGCAACTGACACGGAGTACCAGGCCAGCAGGTGGAGGAGAAGCTCCTTAGATGACATCAGGTTTGTCTTTAATAGATAATTAGGAAACCTGCCAAGTCCGGTGGTTGGAGCGGGCGGGATCCATTGGGAACGGCGTTCCCAATTTTTTTAAATTTTACACTAACATTTCCCATACTGCATGTTGCCTTGCCTCCAGATTCGCTGACCCTACCTACCCCCATTTCACTCCTCATAGCTCCTATACTTATTTTAATCACTTCAACCTCTGGTCAAGTCTGTGTCACGAGGGGCAAATAACATTGTCATAGGAGGCCTTCAGGGTAGCTCAGTGGGCTGCGTGCCCGCTTTCAAGTCGGAGCTAAGTGGCTGCGACTGACACAGTCGGGTCCAGCCTGCTCTTTCCCAGAGCTATAAAGTGAGTGTCGGCGGCTGGCTGGGTGACACTTCTAGTCTGAGCCCTGCCTAAAGACAGCTGGGTTTCGGAAGCCCCTTGCGACACTTTTGCGTCACTTTTCCCATGCTGAAAATGACGCAAAAGTGGCGCAAGGGGCTTGTAAATCTGCCCCAGGATGTCTCTCCGATATCTCACATCAGTGGCATCTGCAGCTTCGGTAATACGCAAATGACCTTAGACCCCTGACGTGTTGTTTGCAGGCTTCCTTTATGAGAGGTGCCTGTATCTGAAAGGCTCTGGTTCCCTGGACTCTGACCTAGACATAGCTGCCAAGTGGACCCATGACAGGACACGCTCTGCTCGTCCTACTGCAGACAGTCGTGCTAAGCATGCCGGGATATTTTAGTCAATATTGAAAAAAAAATAGGAAAATGAAACTATTTATTTAGCAATGTTATGTTATATATCAGACCCATCTATCTGGGCACCAGGTCCCTTTACAGAGGAACTGGAGGTGAAATGGAATGCAAGAACAAATAGGAAACTGATGATCCATAAATATACATATATACAGACATATCAATAAACATGCAATAATGTACACCTATTGGGGTAAGTGAGAATGGTGAATAACACGATTTGTACATGAGTATAGGCTATTTACAAAGGAACATAAATTCTCTGATCATGTATAAGAATTGAAACCGTCGGCAGACGGCCAATAAGTGACGATGTAGAACTATGTATTTTAATTCTTTTTAAAAGTCCTACAGTATGAATCTGTCCATAACACATTCAGAATCGAATTCCAGACTTTGAGACCGCTCCCTAAAAAGGCTTGTTTCAAAGTTCTTGTTTTTTTCTGAAGAAAGAGGTTTCAAGACGGAGGATTTCAGCGCTTCAGAGATAAGTCAATTTGCTGACTATTCCAGCCCCAGACTTCTGAACGCTGTTGCCTAAAAAACAAATATTGGGTGTAGGGTTCAGAATTATTTACATCGTACTACTGCTCTTCTCTCCCCCCCGCAGTAGAGAGGCGCCATTTTAAGAATGATCGACTCAAAACTAGTGATTAATAGCCTGAGCAATTTTTAGCTTGGCTTACTCCGATTAAGGTAACTAGGTAAGACTCCATATGATGAACAAGGCAAGGCTCCAGTGATGGGCTTCTTTAGTGGCCGGGTGCACAGTGGTAGTTGTGGTTCCGTCGTCGGGGAATGCATTAGACTACACTTTCACTTTCCATTGGTCGGTGAAGGGGGGGGCCGTAAAGCACTGAGTCGCTTGTTGACTGCTTGCTTACCATCTAAGACACGTCAAAATTCTGCGTTTTTTTAATTTTCCATCTTATATCTGTACAATCGGCTCCTTTATAATAAGGCCAGGAACCAGGGTTTTAACGCAAGGTACAACTGCTTGCTGTGACTAGCTTACAATGTCTCTAGAACAGTTTCCATCCAACGGCCCTTCACGTTTCAAGAACTTCTCAGGCGTTTAAGGCTAGGTCCTCCGTTCAGCCCACTAACACAAATAATGCATTTTTAATGGCAAGCATAGGCCTGGAGGCTGGGTATCGCCATACCTTTGAGTCATTTCTGCACACGACCTGTGAGAGGGCCTGTTGCTCGCTGGGGTTCAGTGCACTTGGGCTACTAATTTTACCACGAGAGCAAGCAAGAGGTCACTGGCTCTCTTCAGTGCTCTTAATCAAATTCCAGGGGGCATATTATCAAGGGCAGTATCGCCGCTTTAGCGGCACTTTTTCCTGCTAAAGCGGCGATATTTTTATCGCCCTATCACCAAGGCGGCGCTAACATGCATTAGCGCATGTTAGCAGCCGAAATACTAACGCTAAGCATCTCAGCGATATACATCGCTAATGAGATGCAAAGTAGGCGGTGCCATCGAGAAACACCATGAATACAGTCGCTAACACGACTACCTCCTATTATTAATGCGGCCGCAAACCCGCGTAGCGATAATAAAAGTCGCGCTAACCGCGAATATCGCTGGTTCCTAACGCCTGATTGAAACCTGATTTTGCCATCTTTTCTATGGGAGGTGGATTGTCAGGCTGAGACCACCTTGGCTTATTACCAAGGATTTCACTATCGCTGACTTTTTATCGGTGGATTTCCAGCGCTAATCACGTATTTCGCCGCTATCGCTGGATTTTTTATCGCCATAGAGTTAGACGTTGATGATAACGCGCTAACTCGGCGATGTAATCCAGCGATAGCCGGTGATATTTAAATTTGCGCTAAGCGCGCTTAGCGATAATTATCGCTGGCTGTTGATAATATGCCCCCAGATGTCTTCATTTCTACTCCACCACCTTGTTCTCGAAGTAGTATTGGGGCGGCTCAAGTTTATTCACGATAAATATCACGGATACTATCGGTGTGTCCCCCCTCCCCACCCACCCCATTATGTAAATGAAATTTCCAAAACTGTATACTGTTTGGGGGTGTAGTCCCTGAAACTGTAGTAAACTTGGCTAGGTTATAGGCCACGTTAAAGGAATTCCCTGTACAAAGAGGTCTTGGCACTCTGTCAGGCTAAGTGTCGCATATGTCTCATGTGTGTTAAATCAATACGTAATATGAATACATTGTGCAAGACAGCTCATGGCGCTGCTTTTTTATTCTCTATGATTTTGCATCTCGCGCTTCTCAGCGTTCGGACACTTCCGTTATTGAGCTGGTGTTCCCATTGCCCCGCTAGGACAAGCCTTAATATACACTATTCAACTTACTATAATGACCTTAAAAATTACGGCCTAACTCATTGAAACACTATTCTCTCTCAACAAAGCGCGTAGCCCTGATGCGGATGGCGTCATTTCAGTGTTAGGAACAGCAACGGTGACGTCATTTTCTTTGAGTTGGCCATGCCGTTGGAATGTACGCATGCCATGATGGACCTGTAGGTAATCTAGGGCAGCGTTTCAAATACGTAGAGGAACAATGTGTCTAATTCCTTGCAAGATTAGACCATCACTGAGCTGGGTAACCACTTATTGTAGCGTTTGAGTGTTACACGTTTAAAGCGCTATATGGAAAAAACAGTTTTTATTATCAGTACTCTCAAGTCATCAGTGCTTGCAATGGGAAACATTAAGTCAGTGAACTGGCAAATGGATGGAGGTTGGGCGACCGGAGTCATGAGTAGGGCAGCCACGAGAACAATCATCCTGTAGACTTCAGTGTCTATTTAGTATCTTTGCTAACTCTGCAAAGTTGACAAGGAAAAAAACGATAGTAACGCTGTTCCGACTTACTTAATTGGTCACATTGCTCCTGTGACTCAGCTGAGTGCGTAGTGTCTGCGACACGATGGTTTCATACCTGTGACTTATGGCCGCTTTTCTCAGGATTTCGTGCTCAAGTTGGGATATTAAGGCAGTCTTTATGAGTTTTGTAGTAAATACTGGTAGTTCAGACCTGATTATATTTATTAGAGGGGGAAATGGGCAGTAAATAGTGCACTAAAATCTGCACGTTTTTTTTCTAAAAAAAAAAAAAAACGTCGGAGGCAATAACAATTGTTCATGGTAAATACCTAACACCTCGTGTCCGTTTTAATTGTGTGTGACAATTATTGCACCCCATAGCGTTCAGCTCAAAATGACGGGCTTAGCTTTTAAGCTGTACCTGTCAATGGGGTTCAGTATTAGTTCTGCAGGAATGTCACAAAGATGCGTATTTCACATTTTATGTCAGAAATATATTTCGCATCCCATTCCCAGGACTATCTGCTGATATTAAAGATCGTATTACATAGTGACGAACCTGATTCTCAAAGTTGTGTGAGCTTGTAAGCCAACCTCTTTCTACGTCCCTCTACCCCTGACTCTCTCTTGCTCTCTCTACCTATCCTTACTTTACCTCACCACTCTCTTTCCTTTGCCTGCGTCTATATCCTTTTCCCCGAAACTCTCTACATGTGTATCTCCCCCTTCCCTCACTTCTTTCTCAGCCATATTTTTGTACCTACCATCACCAATTTTTACCTCTGTCTACCTCCAATAACTTACTCTTCACATCAACTCCCTCTACCGTGGCTCTCTCTCTCATCTTTCTACCTCACTTCTTTCTACCTCTCGATATTGTAGTATCTTATCTCTCTATCTCACAATAAATAAATTGCAGCTCTTATCTATCTACCTCTGACTCTGTCACCTCTCTGTACCACCCTCTAGCCCCCCTTCTCTGCCTCACCGATCTCTGTCTCACTCCTCTGTCCTTACTTTGCTTCATGTCTTCTAACCCACGCCCTCTACATCTTGATGTTCCCACTCCCATCTCACTTCTGTCTGTCTCACATGTCTACAGCACCCTTCACCTCTCGCAGGTACACTTCTATGTACCTGACCTCTCTGCCACTCACTATCATGACCTCACCGTGTCACTATGCTCTTTGCACCTCACCGCACTGTTCCCATCTTACTGCCTCACCTCTCTCTCAACCTCATCTTTTCCTTTTACTCTCCTCTTTTCATCTCACTTTACCTCACCTCTCTCCGCCCTTCTTTCCCCACACTCACTCACCACCTCCATCTCATTCCTCTCTCTTCCTCACCTCACTGACTCTCATCTGTGTACCCCACCTCACTCACAAGCTAACCTCTCAATTTGCCTAACATGTATTCACGGCCTCGCCTCTCCAGCTCCCTTCTTTCTCCTCGTTGGTTCCTCCTAACTCGCCTCTCACTACCTTCCTCCTCTGTTGCTACTTCTTTCTCTACAGCAACCCTTTATTCAGTCTGTCATTCTCTTTTCACTCCACTTTCTCTGTACCGCCTCTGTTTCAGTCCATCCTCTCTACCTCGCTCTCTACCCCTTCATCCATTGTTGTACCTCACTCTCTCTCTACTTTCCTCTCATACTCTACTTCACCTGTCTATCTACTTCATCTTTTCCCTCTACAAATCATCTTTCAGTTCTTCATCCCTCTTGCTCTGTGCTTCTACTCACTTTACCTAACCTGTCTTTCTACACCTCACTTCTCATTTTGACCCTCTCTGTCACCACTCCACCTCTGCTTTTCATCTCCTTATACTTTTGGAAAACGATAAATGGGAAGCCTTTGCTGTTACATGCAGGCATTTTTTACACAGAGTACTACTTGAAATGCATTCATATTTTCTGCACTTTTTTTTAAATGGCGTTTCTTGCATGAAAACAGAAAATGAATTTAAGGAAATAGTGTCATCATATTGATGTACAGCACTGCACAGTCAATGAATGTATTTATTGTATGGTTAAAACCATTACAAGTGTATTAGTGTGTTCAAAAGTTAATATGGGCAAATGATAACATCAGCATACGCAAAGATTGTCCTCTATAGCTCATAAAAATTGGCAATTTCTTAAATGATAAATAATTCAATCTTATTGCTTTATTAACCTTCCTGCTTCCTCAAATTTGCTTGAAAATGCACCATTTGTCCACCCTTTTTTCAAAATTTTCTTGGTGGGAGAACCCCCCCCCCCCCAAACACCCCTTAGGTTGTTCGGGCTCGGCCGCTATGCTCGCTCGCCGCAGTGCAATACGACAATAATTTTACACCCCTGACACCTTCAAATGTCACCAGCCGCCTCTGGGTGAACAGCGCAGTGACACAAGGTGAAAAAACAGCGTAGGCGGCGCAAAAATTACAGTTGAATTGGAGGTCAAAAACAATGGTAGTTATTTACAAAGCAGTATGCAACTGCTTGAGGAGACCACAGTAACGCCCGAAATAGCGCTGAAGGGTCGGCGGCGTTTCGACCTGTACAGTTTCAGGTCATCATCAGGACCGGGTTACGTAAATCAGGTGAGTGCTGTATAGGGGCAGAAAAGGGGAAAATAAGGCCCAAGATTTGCCAGAGAGGTAAGCATAGAAGGACAGTCGAAGGAAAAGAAAGGTCTACCTGGGGCGGTAGTGGAGGGTCCAGCGGAGGGGGAAGATAAATTCCGGAGGGTCCAAGCTGGCTCTGCGGGGGAGGAATAGGAAGAAGAGAAATCCGTGAGGACCGGCTTGGGGCCGTAATGGAGAAAGGAGGGTGATGAGAAGTAAGGTTACCTGGAAAGGATGGGGTCGGCCAGGAGAGATGAATTAAATCAGATAAGGCACGCGTGTTCCACGATGTTGTCAGAGGAGGATAAGTCACTCAAGGTGGACGGTCTGTACCGGAAGGAGTCGGGCGTACTCGGACCTCGACTGAACAGAGAGGAATAAGGATGAGTAACAGGGACTGTCCTTCCATGCTTACCTCTCTGGCAAATTTTGGGCCTTATTTCCCCTTTTCTTCCCCTATACAGCACTCATCTGATTCACGTAACCCGGTCCTGATGATGACCTGAAACTGTACAGGTCGAAACGCCGTTGACCCTTCAGCGCTATTTCGGGCGTTACTGTGGTCTCCTCAAGCAGTTGCATACTGCTTTGTAAATAACTACCATTGTTTTTTACCTCCAATTCAACTGTAATTTTTGCGACGCCTACGCTGTTTTTTCACCTTGTGTCACTGCGCCGTTCACCTTCACGAGCACAAATGTGCACGCCCACCATTGGGTTACTTATGCATAGACTGTAATGTAGTGCTGATATAACTACTTGCATCCCGTAACAAGAAGTTACCTTTCTTGACAATCCCTTTGTGGTCTCCCTTTTTACCGTCTCTCTCTTATTGATTTGTTTCTCTTTCAATGCATTTGCCCTCTAAATGATTACCGGTTGAGACATTGTTTACTGTTTATACACGACTACCCGGGTCTCGACTGGGTTAACGGGTTTTCTCCTGTTTTTTGATTCCACTAGTTTGGTTAAAATGCACCACTACAATTCCCCAAAAAACTCGTTGAACTTGTGATGGGCTTCTCCAAAGCCCATTGTAAAGCCGTCTTTACGTCATTCGAGGTTTTGACCAACGTTAGTGCCTTTAATTGTCCAAAAAGTAATTACACTACACACTCCCAAATTACAGCTTCTAACCCTAGTTTTGGCATGGTTTTCGAATCTTAATGGGTCTAACCAGCATTACCATTATCCAGTATAATAGCAATCACGAAATCAGCCAGGGGAGGATGAAAGCCTGAGCTGGCCCTGCCAGGAATCAAACCTATGGCGTACAGGTCACATATTTGCTTCAGCGGTAAGTACTTAGATCTTTAGGCCATCTTCACCCTTCAAAACCTTCCGTTCATGCAGTAATCAATGTGGGGCCGGTCTGATCGCCGTCAAATGTAATACGGGGGGGAGGGGGGGCACATTACACAAGCAAAGAAAAGCGGGGCACTAGACATGCCTTACCTATAGTGCCCACGCACCACGCGACAGAACTGCCGGCAATGACCTGTGGCAGATTATTTGCTAGCGCCTTCCAGGAGCAATGGGTGCCTCTGCGTTTCGGTGAATAACACTTCCGCAGTTTCTAAGCACTATAAATTTCGTGTTCCCCTTAGCAACGCTAAAGGTACTCAATGTACTACTGTAGGAGAGCTGGAAAGCGAGGCTGATCCCGCGGGGATCTGGAGTCATGACCATCAGATCACTCACTGCATGTGTCAGCAGCGAGCGTTCAAATCCGTCCCGCATTCCGCCACTTTCCGTAGCAAAAGTCTTTGCACCGGCTGCAGGCGCTGGGGCAGGTAGAGTGCGTTAAGTAATTCCGCAGAATTAGGGCAGCGAGTGGCGGTTTGTTTTAAAGAAGTTTAACACATGCTTACATACTCGGACTTTCCCCAGTGTATTGGGCCCTCGGTATTATGGGCCCAGACATCCCTACGCATGATCGACACCATCTCGTCTCCATACCTCCCCTGTGCCACACCCCCTTCCGCCCTTTAACAAGGAAGTTCACCCCCAAAAAACCAAACAAAAAGATGCAACCAGAAGGTGTTGGCAGATGTAAATGCCTGCTGGTTAATAAGGACTAATGAGGAAGGGAGTGCACAATCGATTTATTAAGTACAGCCTACTGGCGCCATCTAGTGGAGCATTTAACTGCAGCGCGTGGCTCTCCACGTCCAACACTTCAAACACATTACTGGTGCATCGTTCATAAAACCAGCAACAACAGGCCGGCATGCATATATTGTAGTGGGGAAGAGTACACTTTATTGTTTTCAATGACAAAAGTCTTGCATACATATATGCACACACACACACACACATATAGATTCTCTCTCTCTCTCTCTCTCTCTCCCCCACCTTGACGATGTACCCCTTCCTTGATATATATATATATACATTTTCTTTAATACAATGTTTATAAATGTAAAAATCCGCATCCGGGCAGACTGTAACCTCTTGGCTGCACTAGCACTATCCAAAAACAAGCTCTAGCATAGCCATTCGGTTAGGATTCAGTGTGCTGCCTGCAGTGTCAGAGCAGTAGTGCGAGACACGTGGACGGGAATCAGCAAGAGTGGAACGAGAGCAGGGCTGGACTGGCCGTAGCGGGCACCGGGCGTTTCCCCGGTGGGCTGCCAGGGTGGGGGACGTTTTTGTTACCCGGGACTGGTTTTGCAGCACAGATCAATATCGGCCCCTGTAACTAAAGCGGAAGCGGTGAGATGGGAGTGGTGCTTTCCACTTCCGCCCTCCCCCCCCACACACCCCCTCCCGGGGGGGAGGGGGGGACCGGCGAGCTGTTTGCCAGGGCCGGTTTCGGGTTTCCAGTCCGGCCACGAACAAGAGGGCTATATTTGTAAAGTAATCCCTCAAGACGTTCAATGCAAGCACTCTAGTGACGTCGGAACTATACACCCAAACAGCAATTAGCATTAGGTGAGAGAAGAATACTCTACATGTCTGAGCCAAGACGTGATAGGTCAGGGGCTCTATTACATATAGGACGCACTTTCCCTGTAAGGTTGAATGAGCTACCCTCAGGGCAGCGGCTAACTTGCGCTGCCGAGGGCAGCGCATTCAGGTGAAATATGAAGCGGCTGCTTTAAGGTCTCTCCGTGTCCGCCTGCACTTTAAAGAGGGGAGAGAGAGATCCCCTTACAGGCGGTACCAGTGAGTAACTGCACCTGACTGCAAGGGGATGCCTGGGGAGTCCATAGGACCCCCGCTACCCCCTACAGGCCCCCTGCCATCGGGGGGGCGCAGTGAGAAAGCACCACCTTTTGTGGCACACTGTCATTGCGCCTCCTGACAGCTCCTTTACCTCTACGCCCGTGTCCATAATACAGCGCGGGCGCAGAGGAAAAGAGATTCTCTCATTTGCATTGGGCCACGCCCCCACGCAAATGAGGGAACACCCTCTTGAGAAAACGCTGGCGCAACATGTGTGCCAGCGCTATCTGTATTACAGAAGGGGTAATACCAAAGTGCCATGGGGACGCACAAAGCAGGCACAAATGCCTGAGAGCCCCCCTCCCCGCCCCCCACCCCCCCCATCACCCCTAGGGTACTTCTGTAGTACAGGCCCATGTCTCAAGACAATGGCAGAAAGATTATGGTAGAAGAAAGCTAGATGCTCAAAGGGGCGGACCCAATACCCACAGGATAAAATATATATTACTAGCAATAGGTCTGTTTGACAGCTTCAGTGTCATAAGGCAAACCTAACAAGCACTGGCAAAGTCACTAGGTCCAGCGTGCGTTTTGAGTTCTGATCAAAACATTAAAAAAGCCTTCTGCACTGCAAAACAAAACAAAAATACAGATTACTTTCTATATACAATGCATCTATGAGATAAGCAATGTAATGTTAGATTATTCCTTGCACGTCTGAGATGTACAATAGTCTCTCATTTGTTACAGCACTCCATATGAGGAGGAATGATACACCAGTCAGCCAATGGCATTAGGAGAGAGATATACTGTTCTTGGGAGAGCCCAATCTAATCTAGGTACATTTTAAAGTGTCAAATAAAATTGTATTACACAATACGGGTGCTCCCTAGAAGGCGAGACTACTTAGAACAGGTAAAAAAGCCTTCTGTAAGGCTGAGAGACAACCCTCTAAGCTTGGCCGAACAATAAAGGAAATAAAATAATTTCAAGGATTTTGATATGGCTGGTCTAAAGCTGCAGGAAAATTGGGGTAGACTGCGCACTCCGGAGGTTATTCAATTAGTCAGAATTCTCTACATTTAGAATGAGCAGCATGCCACGCTTATAACATGCCTGCCTAGCATGCTGAGTATAAGTAAATGTGGCCAAGTCCCTAAGGCGACTTGGACTGAAGCGTGCACAGCTATATGGACTTACGTCATTGATTAATGGATTTAAACCAATTTTTGTTTCTTTAGCTCAAGAATGTTTTCTATTATTATTATTCTTGTTTTTATATGTGCTTCAAAGCATATTCAAATCATTTCATTACAAACAAAACATGTCGTTTTTCAAAATGAAATTGTGTGTCTCAGTGGAATCTCATTGAGCACCGTCTAAGAAGCCCACATACTTCCACAGACCTCCATTCGTCGGATGCGGATGGGAGTTCATGAGGCCGGAAAGGAGAACGCATTGAAACCGTATCTAGTTCCCCAGTTGAATCCCACTGAGCACTGGCTAAGAAGCCCACAGACCTCCATTCGTCGGATGCGGATGGGAGTTCATGACGCCGGGAAGGAGAACGCATTGAAACGGTATCTAGTTCCCCAGTTGAATCTCATTGAGCATTGGCTAAGAAGCCCACATACCTCCATTCATCGGATGCGGATGGGAGTTCATGACGCCGGGAAGGAGAACGCATTGAAACGGTATCTAGTTCCCCAGTTGAATCCCACTGAGCACTGGCTAAGGAGCCCACATACCTCCATTCGTCGGATGCGGATGGGAGTTCATGACACCGGGAAGGAGAACACATTGAAACCGTATCTAGTTCCCCAGTTGAATCCCACTGAGCACTGGCTAAGAAGCTCACAGACTTCTTGCAGAGGCATCTAGTGCAGTTGTTGCTACTTGGCCAGACGTAGAAGAAGATCCATGTTCGTTTGCCCCTGATGAAGAGACAGTCGTCCCGAAATGCATTGGGCGCCGTTACATTGAACATTTTCATCATTGAATGATTGTAAATGTACTTTGAAAATGATGGGCCCGATTCACAGAACTAACTTAAGACAAAATCCTAAACTTACTACCATTTGGTATTCACAGAAGGCACTTACTCATTTTGGTATTCACAGAAGGCACTTACTCATCTGATGAGTAAGTGCCTTCTGTGGATACCAAAATGAGTAAGTTTCTCAAAATGAGTAAGTTACTCAAAATTAGTAAGTTACTCATTTTGGTATTCACAGAAGGCACTTACTCATCAATGAGCAAGTGCCTTCTGTGAATACCAAAATGAGTAAGTGCCTTCTGTGAATACCAAAATGAGTAAGTGCCTTCTGTGAATACCAAAATGGTAGTAAGTTTAGGATTTTGTCTTAAGTTAGTTCTGTGAATCAGGCCCGATGTGTTGACAATTTAATTTTGAAAAAACGATATGTTTTGTTTGTGATGAAATGATTTGAATATGCTTTGAAGCACATATAAAAACAAGAATAATAATAATAATAAAAAACATTCTTGAGTTAAACAAACAAAAATTGGTTTAAATCCATTAATCAATGACGTAAAGTCCATATAGCTGTGCACGCTTCAGTCCAAGTTGCCTTAGTGACTTGGCCACAGTTACTGGTCTAAAGCTGCACCAGAGCTGGGGGAAAAGATGCCGCCAACATCTGCTAACCACTAGACAATGGGGGCAAAGCACGAATGTAATGGCCTTAAATGCAAACAAAAAAGGCCTCTGCCCTCTCTTCGGGTACTAAAAGACTACCATAATTTAGATGCATCTACCCCTCGTATGCCCCTGGGCACCGGTGCAAGTGTGCCTGCTGCACCCCCATTAGACACACCGAAGACGCCTAAATACCTCTGACAAGCCCTGAAGATTTAACCATGCAGCAAGACAATTCGCCATGCCTATTGTCAATAAAATCTCGCTTAAATTAGAAAATCTACACACAGAGTTAAGGGGTGCATTAATCATCAAGGATTTATTGAGCTCGAGACAACAGCTTCATTAAACAGCAGTGGACTGAGCACTCTCTGCACGGATCAGGGGCCTTGTGGTGAGCGGAGGCTCCATCAAGCTCAGCTCAGCTCAACTCCTTCTAAGCGAACATCGTTTGTGTAGCACATTTTCTGCCATTTGTGCAGCTTCGAAGCTCTCTCTGCAGCGCAGGGATGCCTGGCCCGTGTGTCTGGACCTTCCTTTTGCTGGTTCTGGTAGTGAAGGTTGCCACTGTTGTGTTGTGGTACACAGCTTTTATATAGCCACCCCCAAGCCCAATCACTTGTCCCCTTCATGATTTTACTTGTAGAGAATTCAGTGGCGGCTCCTCCGCCTCGCCCCACTGCTTTGCAGCAGTGAAATAAAGGAAAAATAAAATGATAATAACTCAAGGTTTTTCTCATTTCAAATTTTGTCCTGCTGCGGCAGCTTTGT
Organism: Calotriton arnoldi; assembly: GCA_963921515.1. Lineage (NCBI taxonomy): Eukaryota > Metazoa > Chordata > Amphibia > Caudata > Salamandridae > Calotriton > Calotriton arnoldi. Next base: position 87,689 of record CAWUFW010018669.1, on the reverse strand, counting down.
GGGCGGGGCTGCTCTGGTGACAGAGGAGCAGGGGGAGGAGTGGTGGCACACTGTAAGTGCGCATGACTGTTTGGTAGGCCGTCTAGGGCCGGCCAAACAGTCATGCGCACTTTGCATGTTCTCCGCCCAGGCTGCATTACAGACTGGGTGGAGAACATGCCCAAGCTCCCATTCCCTGGCTGAGCGCTGAACCACGGCGCTCAGACCAATCACAACGATGCACTGCAGAGTTGTGATTGGCTCAGGGGAGCCTGGGTGCTTCCTGTTCTGTTCCGGCCGGGAGAGACGACGGAGGGATGACGGACGAGAGAAGCGGTGAGGAGGTATGGTTTTTCTTCTTCTTTTTAACACCCCTTACCCTGCCATCCATCCCTGCCCCCTGCCCTGCCACCCCAATTAGTGCCGGCCGCCACTGGTAGAGATACTGGTGATCTATTAGGGAGCTTCTCTGCTCTGCTGCTGCTCTGCCCTTTGTCTCTCTGCTTCTGCCTTTAATTCTCTTTCTGTTTTTCTTTCATTTCTTTCCTTATTTTTCCTTATTGCTCATCTTTCCTGCTTTACATTTTCATCTCTTTCTGCCTTTCTGTCACTTTCTTTCTATTTCTGCACTTTGCACTTTCGCGCCTTTTCTCGCCGTTTCCCTGCTGCTGCTTGCCCCCTGTGGCCCCACCGCCTCCAGTGCCACTTTCCCGCTTTCCCACCTCCCAGCTGTCCAGCCATCCCCCTCACGCTACTTAATGGCTGCCGCTGCACGGGGCACATGCAGCAGGTGACCTCAGCGGGCACGCCAAAGGCAACCCCATCTGTGCCCGTCCATGCCTGGACCACGCCCAGGGCCACAAACCCTGGTTCTTGGACCATTCACTGCTACAATACCAGCACCCTACTCACCCTCAACACTGGATGCCATGCCGCCTGCCACCTCGCATCGCCGAATGACACCCACGGCCCTTTCTCCTGCCGGAACTGTAACTGCACCTTCGCCTGCCACTGACACAGACCAACCGACCAAACAACCCTAAAGAAACAGACCTGACCACCTGAGATGTATCCTTCTCATCACCCGCTCCCTCAAAAGACATGCTGTAGAGGTCTGGGACCGTCTCGACTCCATCTCCCCTGGTGTAGCCTTCCTCACAGAAACCTGGATGAACTCCACCTCCGCCCCAGACATCGCCACCGCCATCCCGGATGGCTACAAGATAATTCACAAGGACCGCGTCAACTGACTGGGCGAAGGCATCGCCATCGTACACAAGAGCACCCTCCGCCTTACCACCCACTCGGGCGACCACTTGATCAAAATGGAGCACCTCCACTTTCAGGTTCAGACCAACCCGAACACCACCCTTTGTGGCACCCTCATCTACAGACCCCCCGTGGCCCCCATCCACCTTTCAGCGACTCCATCATCGATTTCCTCACACCCCACACTCTTGTCTCCACAGACTACATAATTCTTAGCGACCTAAACTTTCACCTGGACAACCCCAACGACCAGAACACCTCGTCCCTGCTCGAGAATCTTGACGCCATCGGACTCAAACAACTGGTAAGCTCCCCAACCCACTCAGCAGGACACACGCTCGATCCCATCTTCTCTGCCAGCGACAATATCCCCTTCAGCCACACCTCCGAGCTAATTTGGACTGACCACCTCTGCACCCACTTCTTCTCCAAACCCACCATACACCACCACGCCCACCACCACTCTTGCTGAAGTTGGAACAAGGTCACCGAAGAACAGCTCACCACCTCCCTCGGCATAAACCCACCACCAACATCCACAGACGCCAACACCTCAGCCCGCAACCTCCACCAATGGATCGTCAACTGTGCCGACACTCTGGCCCCCCTCAAGAAAACCCCAGGCAAGCGACACTCAAAGAAAGCCAGCTGGTTCTCTCCTACCCTTAATGAATCCAGGTGCACCTGTAGACGGCTCAAGAAGAGATGGAGGAGGAGCAAGTCCCCAGAAGACCACACAGCCTTCAAAACCGTGGTCACCGCACACCACCACCTCATTAGAACAACTAAGAAAACCGCCCTACAAGAGAGGATCACTGCCAACGCACGCAACAGCAAGGAACTTTTCGCAGTGGTCAAAGATTTTGCCAAACCAACCACAGAGACAGCAGACATAACATCCTCCAAAACCCTCTGCAACAAACTGCACCTTCTTCCACCACAAGATCAAGGAGATCTATGACAGTTTCGACACTCAGTACCCTCCCACCCCACCTGCAGCCAATGCACCCAAAGACGCCAGGCCCCAGCAGACCCTGCTCAGCCGGACTCTCCTCACCGCTGACAACACCCTCAAGATCATGAAGAGCATCCACTCCGGAGCACCCTCGGACCCTTGCCCGCACCACATCTTCAACAGAGCCAGCGCCTCCATCGCCCATGAACTCTGCCGCACCATCAACTGGTCCATCAACTCCGCCACCTTCCCGGAGGACTGGAAACACGCAGAGATCAACCCCCTGCTGAAAAATCCCTCTGCTGACCCGATGGACCTCAAGAACTTCAGACCCATCTCTCTGCTCCCCTTTCCAGCCAAGGTCATCGAGAAGGCCATCAATGCCCAACTCTCCGAGTTCATCGAAGCTAACCACATACTGGACCCCTCCCAATTCAGCTTCCGAAGCAACCACAGCACCAAGACTGCCCTCCTCTCTGCCACAGACAATGTCCACACCCTTCTCGACAGAGGCAAACTGCTGCCTTATCCTCCTGGACCTCTCGCCCGACCTCGATACTGCCTCCCACCGCACCCTATGCACAAGACTCCATGATGCAGGCATCTGCAACAAAGCCCTCGAATGGATCCACTCCTTCTTCACCGGCCGAATGCAGAAAGTCAGACAACCACCGTTCCACTCTGAACCCACAGAGATCAGATGCGGAGTGCCCCAGGGCTCCTCTCTGAGCTCCACTCTCTTCAGCATCTACATGGCCTGCTCGCAGTCATCATCAGGAACCACAGACTCAACATCGTCTCCTATGCTGACAACACCCAGCTGATCCTCTCCCTCACAAATGAACCCACAGTCACCAGGAGCAACTTCCAGAACGGGATGAAGGCCGTCGCCACCTTTATGAAGGACAGCTGTCTCAAGCTCAACTCGGATAAGACCGAAGTCCTCATCCTTGGCTCCACCCCCTCTGCCTGGGACGACTCCTGGTGGCCTCCTTGGAACCCCCCTACACTCACAGACCATGCAGGAAACCTCAGCATCATCCTGGACTCCTCACTCATCATGAACCACCAGATCAACACCATTTCATCATCCTGCTTCCACAAGCTATGCCTACTCTGGAAGAATTTCATGTGGATCCCAGCAAGTCCAGAAAGACGGTCACCCGTGTATTCATCAGCAGCAGACTAGACTACGGCAATGCACTCTACGCGGTCATCACCCAGAAACTCCTAAAAACCTTCAGAACATTCAGAATGCCTCCGCCAGACTCATCCTCAACATCCCCCGCCGCAGCCATATCGCCGGTCACCTGAGAGACCTCCACTGGCTCCCATTCACCAAAAGGATCACCTTCAAGCTCTTCATCCACACCTACAAAGCCTTACACGACGAAGGACCTGTGTACCTTAACCACCGCCTCGCATTCCACGTACCTACCAGAAACTTCCGCTCTGCCTAGCTGGCCCAGGCCACCGTCCCACGCATCTGCAAGACCACAGCTGGAGGAAGATCCTTCTCCTACCTCGCTGCAAAGACCTGGAACACCCTGCCTCTCCACCTCAGGCAATCACCACCACTGCCTCAAATCAGGAAGGACTTCAAGACCTGGCTCTTTAAATGAATTGTAGGGCCCTCGATGGATCTGCTACCCCTCCCAGCCCCTTGAAACCCTTATGGGTGAGAAGTCGCCTTCTACAAGAATCTGATTGATTGATTGAGAGATATGTGCATTGCTTAATTTGAGCCGGTGGTTGCTGGTGGGGCCCACAGGCACTAATTTTTGGAGATTGGCACTTCTTTTTTCTCATAAGATATTGAATGAGAGCAAGAGAGGGAAAAACACACAAACAGGAAAGAAGGAGGAAGAGAAAGACGGAAAACACGTCACAAAGGGAGACAGCAGGAACCTGCAAGAGTTAGATGAAGGGGAATGGAGTGTCTGGTAGTAGATTAAAGAGGTCTGGGGTGGATTCAACACTTCACAACCTTGGTGTTCAGTGTGCCGATATGTAATAGTGCAGGCTGCGGGCTTCTAAGCAGAAGTTCGGGTCCCAGCACTTAAGCACTGCATATGTGTATTTGGTTGTGGTTTGGTCACAGAAGGTCATCCTTGGGGCTATCAAGGAAAAATCATACCCAGTGTACAGAGAATGGTGTTGTGGTGGGTTTTTCCTGCAGTTGGATTCCAAAGGGGAAAGTCATCGCAAATTGCTGGCCAAACTTCTAAGAGAACGAAGTGTCTTTGTTGGGAGTGTAGTTGTAGGAGTTGTAGGTCAGTTGACCTCCCGCCTAAACCATGAGAGCAGTGTCAGCTGGATGAGCCGTTCTTAACATTTTGATTTCTGGGGACCCCTATTGGATCACCACTTGAAGAGTGAGACGAGGCAACGTCTCCGATTTGAGCCTCAAAACAATTGAGAAAAATGCAAAAACAAGCATACGTCCAACAAATATAGAAATTATGAAATATTTTATTTAATTCACAAACCAAAAATATGCAAAAATCGAAATTTTAATAGGAAAGTTGGCGCATCTCAAATTTTCCTTTTATTTCTAAAAGAAAAGGGAATATGCTACTCGTGCATATCACTTTGTCTTTTTTATTCCTAGTAAATCGTCTCTTTTTGTCGCACACAACAGTGCTTCATTTGAGGCCATCAATCATTCATACTAGACTGTACATGTGCTGCTCCCACGAATCAAGCTAAGGATACCAACTTAGTCTCCAATTTCTATTTTTTACACATTTATAGAGCATTTTCAAAATGTAAATTCCACTTTTTTATTTATACATACTTTATTATTCTGTTAATATAATTTAATTTTTAACAGTCATGGACCCATTGAGTATGTGCTATGGACCGCCAGTGGTCAGCCGACTGCAGGTTACGTACTGCTGAGTGAGACTGTTGGCTTGGGGTCTTGGTAGCCCTCTTGCTGTACTGGGTACAACTGTACTTTCCTATGTTTTAGTGGACTGTTTGCGTGACTGTGCTTGGGGTTGGTTGTATTGCTTAGAGTGTTTCAGTTGATTCTGATACCAAGCAGCTAGTTTCCTGATCTGTGTAATTCTGAATAAAATCTGATGTCTAGGTCGGTAGAAGTAGAGACTCTCGTGGCACTTGTGATCAATCGGTGTAGGACTGTCCTGGTAATCTACTTCCCCCCATGTTTTCTGTTCCACTGTCTACCTGGACCTGTCTCGCTATCTTATTACACCAGATTTCCTTCTCAAGAGCACCTAGGTTTATAACATGCGCACCATATTTGTATAAGGGGATTGCCAGTTATTTGACCAGTTGTTATGCATACTGGCGTCTGCAATTGTGGGTTTACCTGACAGACGGTCTTCGCTGGGTACATTGCAACCTTCCCTTTGTTTAACGCAGGCTCCTTGTGTGATCCTGTTGTGTCTGACTGTTCATGGAGGTGTTGCTGTGTGAACTTGTATCTCATGGTTTGTCAATGGGCATTCCATTTTCAAGTATATGGCTCTGGAGCTCTCTTGTGTGCCTGTATATATTGCTTCATGTTGTATTGGAGAGTGTTGCTGTTGGACCTGGCCCTCTCTGCAGGTTCACCCCCAAACCTTTTGCCTTTCTTCCTCCACTTTTTCCTAAATTCGTTTTTGTTGGCCTTAGGACTCTGTGCAAATTACAATTGCTAACCAGTGCTAAACTGCTTGTGCTCTCTCCTTTAAAAATGGTAGAACTGATTTACACCTGTTTGATGAATTTAATTTACTTATACATCCCTTGTAGAGTGGTATATCATATACAAAGGGCCTGTAAATAAAATGATACCAGTAGGCCTGCAGCACTTATTGTGCCAGCCACTAAAGTAGCACCTTAAAACATTTCTCAGGTCTGCCATTGCAGCCTGAATGCAGTTTTAGACTGCCATGTCGACTTGGCATTAAAACCCCCTTGTCGAGCCTTAATCTGCCCTTTTATTACATATGTCACCCCAAAGGGAGGCCCTAGAAAGCCCATAGGACAGGGTGATGTGTAATTAAAAGGTTGAACAAGTTTTACATGTCATGGTAGTGAAAAACTCCTAAATTCGATTTTTACTACTGTGAGGCCTACCCCTCCCATAGGATAACATTGGGAATTCCATATTACATTTAATAAGCTGCCATTACCAATTTGGAGCAGTTAGCTATATCATGTTTTGTATCTATGAAATTGTAATGATAAATTCTCTTTAATTGTTAAGTCGGATTTTTCATTACATTATAAGTTTGCAAATGCCAACTTTAGAAAGTTAAACACGAGTGATCCTGTTAAGGGGACGGGATCTGTAAATGGTCGATACACAAAGAAAGAAACCCCTGGCAAGAGCATCTGATGAGCACCGACTACCCCTGTTTCTGAAGGAAGCTTCAAAATTTCAGAGGCCAAACCACAGTCTCGTCCCAAGCGCCGTGACCCCCAGAGTTGAGCATCACATGCCACGGTCCCCCGACAAAAGTCTGCATCCCGCAGCACGAACCTACATGGGTCCGCTGTTATCATCTCTACGCAAGAACTGAAGTGAATTAAAGTGATCAAAGTGATTTAAAAAGCTAACCATACACAGAGGAGTCCCCCACCCACCGGTCACAGACCATGGTCTGATTTCCCTGTGATATGCTAGTTGTCTACCTGTTAGTGTCCTGGCGATACATCACACAACAAATCTGTACGTGATGAAATGTCATAAGCTCTGATGAAGACCTTCAAAACTAATTAACAGACCTAGAGAAGGTTGAAACGTGTCAGCATAATAAAGTGTGTTTGAGGGCACATACCCACAAAGGCCAATAAAAGCCAGAGGACAGTATTCAAGTGAACTAAAGGCTCGCACACAACCAACCAGTGCTTAATTTGAGCCAGAGCTTTCCGGTGCTGAGCACCGGCACTTAATTGGTTTCCGGTGCTTGGCACCGGCACCAAATTGTAAACACCACACTTAGGGCAGTCTGCCACAAGGTGGCGCTGCTCATGTACTTTAGAGATGAGCAGTATAACAGTTGTTTAGGAAAACAACATACATTAAAAAATTACTAATACCTGCCTCCCCAGCCATTCCTTTAGCTTTGGGGACCTGGAATAATCTGAACTGTCGCATTTACATGCGAGAGAGATGGTTAGTAGTAGTTTTGGCAGCAATGACAGGGGCGATGGGTGGTGCAAGCTGCAGTGGCCTCCTGGTCAGAACCCTGGCACTTAATATTTTACAAATTAAGCACTGCAACCAACTAAGGATGGAACATTGTGCCCCAACCTCAGAGGGCCCCTTGTTGTACTCATGACAACATATAAGTAAGACACTTATGTATTCCCTACTTTTTGATACAATATATGTTGGACACTTTTTTCTGTGATATGGATACATGTTTATTATGTGAAATGTCATTCATGTATTTGATCGTTGAGTTATTTGTCCCATTGTGTTGAATATCAATGTGAATACACTACAACTAATACATAATTAATTCTTTGTTGGACATACTTTATGTTCACAAGAAAGAATTACCCTTGTTTGTCTATAATAACTATGTTTCAATCACGTCTAACTGGTTATTTTTTTAGTTTAAGTGTTTTAAGTATATGTTTTGTGTAGGTACAGGTATGTGATGATCTTTAAATAACTTTCTAAATAATATGAACATTTTTTCCGTCAGAGCAGGCGCGGAATGGTAACACAGCCCAAGTAACTCTTGATTAATTCATGGTGTAGGGGGTTTCTCTCTTTGTGTATCGTGTATCAACTTTTTGAAAGTTGCCATTTTCCTGCCCTTAGACCTTTGTGCTTGCAGCCTGTCTTGGGTCACATGACTGGGTGTAGCTGACAGTTAGATTTTGCAAATTCCTCCCAGACAGTCTTAATAGACGGATTAGGTGTGTCTCAATGGGCCATCTGCTAGCAGAATGGGAGAGGACGGAGCTGGGCACAGCCCCACTTGCAACTGAATTGGGTGTGCTCTGCCTTCACACAAAGGGCCTTACAAACTCACATTGTTACTGCAGCCCAGTAGCGGCTCCTGGAGGGAGTGCTGCAGCTACTGCTGCAGCCAGATTGGAGCCAGGGCAGATGAGTCAGGAAATTCCATGCACTTCACAGAACCTTTCTAGAAGTTTCTCCCATCTTCCAGAAGAAGGGCACCAGGGTATAAAAATAGGACTTTCAAACCCACTCTTCAGTACACTTCTGAACCTGTGGATACTCTGCCAGGAAGAAGGACTGTTGTGCTGCTGAAAGGACTGCCACTCCGCTGGACTGTTGACCTACTGCTGCCTTGCTGAATTGCTGCCTTTCTGCCCTGCTGCCCTCTTGCCCAAGGAAGAAGAACTGGACCTGCAACGTCATCTTAAACCCAGGGCTACCAGAATGACTTCAAGGGCTAGTCTGCTGGCCTCCTGATCTGAGCCTCAGTGGCATAAAAGGCTCCCCAACATCTTACATCAACACCTGGACCCAGCTGAAGGGAGTTACTGACCCCCAAGTGGTGCCCCTCGGGTCCTGGACCCTTGGTGTGGCTCAGAGAGCTGTATTCAAGCTTTTGGGCTCTTCGCAACCGCAAACGGGCCTGTTTGCATCATGACCTTGCCACTCGCACTGAGATTCAACAAGAAGCTCCGTCAGCTTGGCCAGCTCGCGGGGACCGCCAATGTGAAGCTCTAGCAATGCCTGTATGCGACACCTGGCCTGCTCTTCGCGCTACTCCGGCAGCCTCGCGCGACTCTTTCCCCGCTCCTTGTGGCCCCCTCCACCACAAACGGGACCCTTGGCACATATTTGAGAAGGCAAAACTTCAGCTGGCCTAATCTGGTGACTGTAGCCGACCTGCCCTCCAAAGCGGTCAGCCTGAACTTGTGACTTTGACCTGGTCCAGCACAATCAGATATCCGCGATTATCGCTGCTAGTTAGGTGCTAGTTTTCACTAAAAACTTTGAAAATTCATGACTTGGGTTCTACTGATTGCATTTTTGTTGTTTTTGTGGCAAATTGTTTATTAAAATGTACACTATTTTTCTAAATTCATTTGGAATTTTTCTTATGTCATGCTTTCACTATATTACTGTTTGTGTGCTGCATAAATACTTTACACATTGTCTCTACAGGCCTGATTTAGATCTAAGCGGACGGGTTACTCCGTCACAATGGTGTGTCAACTACCTGGCTTCGTCAACATGGCTTCGGTGCTGTTTTGCATACATGAGGGCGCAACATCTGTCTATGCTTCTGTTATCTTCGCAAACAATGGTTGTGAGAAGTACTGTTGGGAAGAATCACATTGATACCTATATGGCTTTTATGGATGTTTAAAACCAGATATGCATCTCTCAAATATGATTAACAATCACAAACTGCCATCTTTGAGGTACCAGTATATGCAAGGCATTGAGGGAGCAGTGAATTGTTTATATTGCATCAGCCTTTTTTCTAAAAGCCAGAGTCAGTTTCTCTATAAGGACTGGTCTGGTTGGTGCAAAATACAGCCAATCACATCGTTACATTTGCTCAGCATCTCAATTCAACTGAAATAAATACAATTGGCATGACGTTTATAAGAGGAAGTAACATCACATGTCGGTTGTCTCCCAATACCATCACATAAAGGGACTTAACAAAGCATTGATCTAAATTAAACGCAATTATAAAAAATGTTTTTATTTTTGAATGATATTTAAAAGCACTCTGAAATGAACACAGGGAGCCAATAAGAATGCTCCATTTCCAGGCACTAAATACCAGTATAACCCTGCTCGTGAAGCATTCTGGGTCTGCCAGCTCCCAGGCCCTCTGACATACTGGTGCCCAGGGGGTAGGGGCCAGCTCAGGCTTGCCTCCACCCCTTTGTAAGAGTTGCCACCCACCAATCAGAGTGGCATATTTACCTCCTGAGTAAAGTGAGGGGCAGACCTAGGGCACTGTGATAGCAAGGATGATCTTTTCTGAATCGATGCCTTTCTATACAGCTGCAGCTTTTTCTTGCAGTGCACATCTTACAGAGGGGTTTATTTTTCGGTACTTTGCTGTGGTTCAGGGTTCTCCAAAGTCGGTCCTGGAGGGCCAGATCCATGCCATTTTTTAGCATTTATCCCCATTTAGATAAATGTAGTTATCTTAAAAATCTGGCATGGATCCGGCCCTCCAGGTTTGACTTTGGAGCACCCTGCTGTGGTTCATTAGATGTACTTTGCCCCTCAGCAAAGCAAGTGTGGAGCTGGCACAAACAAGTTGCAAAGGCGCCCAATGATGAGACACTGCTGAATTGTGGCTCTTCCATTGTTTTGTTGTGTGTGGAGTGCCAAGGAGGGCCAATTAAGGGTGTGCAAAGTTTTCATTCCGCCCCAAAACAGGAAATTTCATCCTTCACAAAGTGGGCAGAAGTTTCCCAACGTTGCCCGATTTGCTGTGACAGTAAGTGAAACTTCAGCCTGCATCCCCTTTCCTGCACCAAGATATCTTGTGGGCAGGACACTCTGCCGCAGTAGAGGTTGGCGAGCCAACAAATTAATAGGCAGAGCCAAGATGCTGGCTTGGCTCCAAGAGCCCGAGGTCGAGCCGTGAAAATATTTGACATGTAAATCATGCAACAAGCATCATGTAAAAAAGATGAAGTATTTTCAAATATTCAAAACAGTGTATTTCATCTTCGTACATCAGATTATTTCACTGTATTGAGAAATATTTATTAAAAGTTGTAATTTTCAAACATAAATGCCATTAGTGAAGAGGCATGACAGTTTACATGTGTACCCTATATGGCCTAGATTTTTATGACAGATGGAGCAACATTATAATATAATACATAAAACACAAAATGTTTTGATCAAGAAGTCCTCCTGAACACACCTATTTGAAGGTGCCATCATATGTAATAAAGAAAAATACGCCGTCTCATTGCCTAGATTCACACAATTTGGTCAAGCAAGGAAACCTAAGTTGATCCCAAGATTACTATTTTCACATTATGCAATTCAGCCACCAGTTAAGTAGCTCTTTCTCTTTTTTAAACCAAAGATTAATGTTTTATCTTTAATTCTTGGTGCAAGAGGTTACAGCGTGAGTGGGCAGAAGCCCGGTAGGTTTAGGCCATTTTAGGCTTGAGCGTTCAAGAGGAATTTGAGCTGAGCTAGAGCTAGGCATCTGGCTCGAGCACTCGGTGGCTCGCCCACCTGTATGCCGAAAGGCATCTCTGTAGTCTGTAGTTCTTGCTGCATCACCAGGTAACTGATGCCAGAAAGTGTGGGGGAGGTCTGCAGTGAAAGATGCAGGTGCAGGCAGGAAGGATAAGGATATGGATGTGGCATGGAACAGACATCATGGCAGTTCGGCCCATGGACTTCCAAGCCTAGCCGACTTGCTTTATTTGCTCTTTTATTTTGCGTTCTTCTGTTAATATGTTGCTCTTCTATTTTGTATCTGGTGATTATCTGATATGTACCTGCTGTAAAGCGCTCCGATACCCTAGGGTCAGGCCAGCGCTATAGAAAACTTCTTAAATAAAAAATAAAAAGCTTTACAAGGTCATGGAACTCTAAGGTGATTTGGAATATCCTTTTAACGTACGGCAGAGAGCATTTTATTCCTTATAATACATGGGCACACCATCACCAATCACACAAACTACTTATATCCTTGGTGTCTTGCTCTTTAATATGAAAAAGATAGTATGGCTGCAGACATGAAAATTAAAAGTGGAATCTGTACTGTGAAATGAAACACAACAAACATAATTCAGTAATTTATAGCAAAAATATATTAGTATCAGTTTAACATGTCATATTTAAAAACAAAAATGCTCTAGCACAGACTGTGTAGGAACATGCAGAGAATCTATCTCCCCTATAACGCAATAAAACTAAATATGCTTCCATAAATATCTTGTTTTAGCTGATTGCTGTTCCTTTTAGATTAACAGATCAGACAAACAAAACTCCACTTAAGCCACTTCTCATTTTCGTTGTTTAAATTACATCTGTAATTATGCTCTGTGATCTGCCTTTCACCTTGGCTACTGGCTCTTGCAGCAGACATTGCAAAATCACAACTCGACTGTAATAACCGATTACAGTTGAGCAGTGATTTCATTGTCTTATTACAGGTGAACAGCGACATCACAACTCTGTTGTAATAAGGAAATTAGAGACTGGCTTTTTTGCAGGGACTGCATATTGTAGTACAGATGCACAACATACATTGAATTGCTGTTCTGAGATTTATGGTGCAAAGACCATAACGGGTAAGTACCCCTAAGTCAGCCAGTTCTTCAACTGATTCAGGGCTTTTAGCAACTATAGAACTGTGAAAACTGTAGCTGTCACAGTTCCATAAAGTATTCTGGCACAATATGCAATATGTTAACTACAACACATCCTCTATCTTGACAAAAATAAACAAAAGTGAACAACATAATGCAATAAATTCATAAAACACTAGTAAAGTAATTGCAACATAAATAAACATCTCATATAAGAACTTCAACAATTGAACAAACCACTAAGAAGAAGCCACACTACTTATAATAGAACAACATGTACTATTGCTTAGCAACATATCGCTCAACAAACATAATCCGCAAGTCTGTCTGTAACTCTTCTTGTCCTGGGCCGAATCTCATCTGACGATCAAATCCGACTCTCTCCACCATTGCTCCTCCATCTTCCATCTCCTTTTCCAGCTCCTGCAAAGACATTTTGGGGCACCAGTTCCAGCTTCAAACACTCTTCATCAGACATAGGTATCAACTCACTACACCCACTTTCGTCTCTGTCAAGTACTCCCTCGTCAATCAGACACCTTGGTGGTACACACTCTTCTTCTACTCCAGCGTTTACCATTATCCAACTTGACATATTTGCCTCTGACAGGAACTACCCTGAACGTCCCCCTAAATTAGGACAAGTTATGTCCCCTTCTATTACACATCATTTTCAGCCAATCACCTTCATCTACCAATTTTCTTCATGAGCCTTAGTAGTCCCACCGGTTTCCACTAATACTTTCATCCAGTTCGGCACCAACTTAGATTGACTCACGTGACCTCTCATCATGGAAAACAACGTCCCGCCGTTTATACTATTTTCACAATTAAGATGCGCTGTTACTTCTTGCAACACAGCACTCGCCACATCCAAGCCCGACTTGATCACCGATTCAATTACTGAAGTACTACTGAAAGTACTGAAATGAAGATTTTCATATTCAGGATCCAGATCATCCTTGGAGGAAAGTTTGTAATACAGACGCACACAAGAAGTTGGATTGCTGTTCCAAGATTTATTGTGCACAGACAATAACGGATGGGAAACTCAAGCCAGCCGGCAGCTCTTCAACTGACTCAGAGCTTTTGGTAACTGTAGAACTGTGGAAACTGCAGCTGTCACAGTTCCATAAATTAACCTGGCACAATATGCAATATGTCAACTGCAAACCACATATAATACTCATACTAATAATATATGGGATAAAGTACCCCCTGCAGTACAATATAAGGATACTGCAAGTCACAGAGGAATTCCATGACCATAAGAGGAACAAGACCGAAGGCCGAGTTCCTTTACAATGTTATGAAACTCCGAGGTGACTTCAAATATACTTATCATATATGAAAGGGAGTACTTTATCCCATATAATACATGGTCACACCATCATATTTCCCATATCCCACTTAAATCCTTGGTGCTTAGCTGTTCATATGAAAGAGAGAGCATGGTTGCATATATGAAGAATAGAAATAGAATCTCTAGTATTAAACATATCAAAAAAACCTGTTAGATATTTCTTGCAAAAAGATATGAGAATCTATTTAATACAAGTCCGTTTTTTTTTAAAAAGGTGCAGAATGTTATGTAGAACCATGCGCCAGATTCAAACTTTTCTATAATTACCTAAGGAGTGCAAAAAATAAACATGTTGCCACAAATTTCGCCTTTCTGCTCGTCACTGTAAGCTAGAAAAACAGAGCAAAAGAAAAGCAACATTTTATTTTTCTTTAAACAGCTGCTTTAATTATGCTCCGCGACCTGTCCTGCCTTTTTGGTTGGTGGCTCTGGCAGCATGTATTGTTATGTAAGAGCTCAACTGTAATAAGTTATTACATTTGAGTTCTGACGTTATTTCTTTATAATAGACTGGGTGTGTCCCAAGTTGCCTATTATAAAGAAATTAGAGGTACTTATATCATTGAGCCAAAAATCGGGTTTAACTCACTGAGCAATCTTAAGAGGGCATTGAATATATGTGCATATATTTTCTAAGGTTTCAGTACTATCCAGTACGGTGCATGTGAATGTCCCCATCATGCAACCAATTAATAGCTCCTTAAACTGTGGTTTTGTTTGTGTTTGTCTTATTAAATTGAGAGTGATCATAATCCTTTGGTCCTAGAAATATCCCTCCCCTTTGCTAAAGACCTCCCAAGCACATCCACAAACCCCAACCCAAACTTAGTTTTGGCCGAAGGAGGGAGGAGGGTACGCTGGGGGGAACTTGCACAAACACCGGATAAAGTGGCCTCTCTCTACCAACAAATCGTCCCCTTCCTAGAAGTTGCGTTTCGAATATCTGCAACTAGCAGTAGTATAGCGTCCCAATCGATACTGGCAAAAAACCACCAAGACCTGTTCTCTGCACTGGCACAATTTTTTTATAATCGTAACAGGCCTAGGCCGAATTGTAAACTAAGGCACCCATGGTATAATAAACCTTGTAAGGTAGCTAAGCAAGCCCTTTTAACTTCTATCAGACTGAACGATAGACCACGAATTAAGGAAGCTAGGGATCGATATAAAAAACTATAACTGGAGCAAAAATTAACTGGGAAAATGATAAATGGGAAGCAATAAAAATAGCATTAGATAATCATGATATGAGAGCCTTCTGGAATTTAGTCAAGACAGGGAAATCCGAAGGCCAATCGGCTATAGGACCAAACTTAGGGGAAGAAGTCTGGAGAACTAATTTTAGATCTTTATACACAAGACCCGCAGAGGAAGAGGGCAGGGTAGAATCAGTCACCTTAGATGCGAACCCCTCAAATTTAGATGCTCCCCCTTGTACAATGAGGGAGATCACAGTGGCTTTGGGTAACCTACTTCCAGCAAAAGCACCCGGGCTGGATATGATACCTGGTGACCTATTTCGATCCGAACCCGCAGTCTGGGCACCCTATCTATGGTTACTATTCAATGCCGTCTTACAAGGCATGGCGTTGCCCCCCACCTGGGCTGGAGCAGTAATCATCCCCATTTATAACAAGCATTGGCAAAGCAATAGGTCTCGGCAATGCCCGAGCTAACAGAAATGTCAATGTGAATGTCTTTTAGATCATTTCCCATAGTAGTCTATAGCATTTGTGAGGCGTGCTTCGATGTGGCAGGCAGCTGACAAAAGTGTGCACATCTATTACAGAATATAGCGGTCATTATTAAGCCCAAATGTAGAATACAACTCACTTATTTTATTTCCTGACTGGACATCTCTGTCCAATAACTTAAATGACTTCTTCAGAGACTTGTCCCAGGTACCGTGCTGAGCAAATAGAAATGTGAATATCACAGAGAGGACCCCACACTTAGAATATGTCTGTTACCTTATTCCAGGTAAACGATAGAGAAAAACAATACAACCCGTTCTACTGCGCATGCTCACAATACAAGATACAACACTAAATGGTTTCGGAGTCAGCACCACAGGGGTAGGTTTATATTACAGTCTCACTGCGCATGTTGTAAACCTCCGATTTTCTACTCGCAGCACGCCTTATAGATAGATCTATAGTTCCCCACAGAGCAGATGTGCTAAGTATTCTCTTTTCAGTATGTTTTCACAGTTGCTCCAAAGTGTCAGAGACACTGAGCGTAATATGCAATGCGAATAAAAACAATAATAATATAGCAACCATGAAGGAATTTAATTCTTTAAAGGGATTAGCCTGCAGTAAGCGCACAAAGAACAAGCAACACCAGTACATTAACATAAAAAGTGCATGCAGGTAGGCTCAACAACAGAAGAAAATTCACTTTGTGCGTACGAGTTTGAATTAGCCAATCCCTTCTTATTAAGCGGCACTATAATATAATAATCTGCATGTGTTTCCAAAAACAAGTGAATCGCATCCAAAAGCATCCGTTTCTGAAGTGTCACACTGTAGTAAACAGACCTTCACATATCACAAAGTGGGATGGCGGAATCTAAATACGAATCCCCTGCGTGGATAGCAGATCATGCGGTGACTATTAGACTGGATCTCCACGAACAATGGTTTTCACAAGACACCAAGCGAGCTACACAAAGCGAATAAAAACAATAATAACGTGACCGCCGTCAAAGAATTTTATTTTTCAAAGGGATTGACCAGCAGTAAGTGCACAAAGAACAAGCAACACTAGGACATTACATAAAAAATCCTCTCATGACACCGAGCGAGGGTCGCAACACACATAAAAATAATAATAATGTGACAGCAGTCAAGGGATTTAATTCTTTAAAGGGATTAGTCAGCACTAAGTGCAAAAGAACAAGCAACATCGGAACATTAACATAACAAGACGCGCGGCCAAGAAACGCGCTCTCTGGTGAGGGAGGGGAGGAGGGGTGAGGGAGGGGGAGGAAAGGCAGATGGCGCCTCGCCAGCGATGCGAGGAATGGAAACGCGCTCTCTGGTGAGGGAGGGGGAGGAGGGGTGAGGGAGGGGGAGGAAAGGCAGATGGCGCCTCGCCAGCGATGCGAGGAATGGATGGCAGCTGTGCGCGTGCACGCCATCGTGAAAGCAAGCTGGTTGCCAGCCGAAAGCCAGTGGGTTTGCACTTCCAAAACCCGCTTACTAAAACTCTCGGCCAGACCAGCGCAAGCGCTGGTGCAGGCCGAGACCTAAAAAGGGCTCACCACTCAATCCAGCCCTATAAGCCTCCTAGATGTCACTCAAAAAATGTTTGCTCGCGTACTTCTGGGGCGCTTGCAATCCTGGATAGAAGAGAATAATGTATTAACGCCTTTACAAGCAGGATTCAGGGCCAAGACCTCCACTATTGACCAGATCTTTAGATTACAACTCATCCTTTGGAAAATTGTGGATTTAGAGGGTGGCAGCCTCTATCTCACATTCGTGGATCTTAAATCCGCGTTTGACTTGGTGCAGCGAGACCAGCTATGGGGCATACTTCTTGATTTGGGAGTACCAGAATACCTTTGCCACCAGCTGAAACGTCTGCACCAAGACAACTATGCGAGAATTAGATACGGTAAAAATGGTGAACTTTCCGCCCCTTTCCCTGTAGAGAAAGGGGTGCGACAGGGATGTGTCCTGGCCCTGACACTCTTCTCGCTTTTTCTAAACAGCTTAATCGAAACTCTGTTAGCTGGGAAAGACATTGATGCCCCGAGGCTGGCGAAACGCAAAATTCCAGCACTCATGTTTGCGGACGATACGCTGCTACTCTCCAAATCGCCCATGGGTATGCAGAGGGTCCTTGAGGAATTCAGCTCTTTCTGCAGGAAGAGGGGTCTGGAGATCAACCTCCAAAAAACCAAGTACATGATTTTTAACGCTAATACTACAAACTGCCCACACCCCCAACTGGATGGAAGGGCGCTAGAGAGGGTGTCCACTTTTGATTATCTAGGGATCACACTCACTGAAAAAAGGACTGGGGGACACAAATAAAGAAAGCCAGTCTAAAATTGACTCAGTCCACGGGGGGCATTTTAAAAGTCAATAAAAATTGCACCCACAAAGTGATAGGTCCAGCAGCAGAAATCTACAAAACGCAGGCTAGGGGAGCTTCATTGTACGGGGCAGAATTATGGGGCCATTGTCCATCAACTTCCCTATCCATGCCAGAGAACCTATTCCTTAGGCATTTGCTGGGCCTCCTATGAGTACCCCATTAACACCGCTCAGGATGGATTTAGGGATTGGCCCTATAGCAGATGTAGTCTCCTCCAGACCCCTCCTATACTGGCGTCGCCTGTGGAGTACACCTGAACTAGTTGACTATAAAGAGGAGTTGAAGGATGTTATGACCCTTCTAGGTGCAGGGAAACTCCCCTGGCTAGCTTATATCAGGAATTCTTGCCAGGCACTAGGGAGGGCAAATATGTGGACTACACCAGAAGAGACCTGTCCCACAACCTCCAGAAAGGCACTACTCGACTCCCATAGAGAACACAAACTGGCCTTACTATGTCAGGGGACCAAATCAAGTAGCTTGACCTCCAGGTTTCTGGATATCAAGCAGCAATATAGGCTGGAACCGGCACTTGATCACATCCAACCACTTCTGGCAAAAAAACTCTTTCTTCAATTTAGATATGGGGTGCTCCCGCTACGAGCATTTACAAACAATTGGCAGGGACACCACAAACTCGATTGCCCAGGGTGTGACCAAGTTGAAGAAACTGAATTGCATGTCCTTTTTTTTTGCCCCGCCTATTGAAGGCCAAGGTCTAAGTGGGTACTACAACTCTGCAGAAACATGGGGATCAGACACTACATAGAGGTGTACAGGCTCCTCAAGAATGAAACTGACACACTTATTGTGTTCGCCATTTCTAGGTTCCTCTACTCGATGTGGTGCATTCGCAGAGCTATTTTTTAAAAAAAACTACCTCAGGAAACTCCTAGTTTCCAGCATTTTTTATATACGCTGCTATGCCATGTTTGCACATATCCTTGTATGATTATTGCCATTGCAACTTTTCTTCCTCAGGGTTCTTTTTTCTTTTTAATGTATTTTATTACCTGTTTTAATCCAGCTTTTTTAATATTGTTCATATAACTATAAGATAAAGTCAAAAGCTTTTTAACAATTGATAGGAGTTTCATATACACTAATGAATTGGCTATTTGTTTGAATATGCGTTACTTTATCCCCTCCCGCACTCAAGGTAGAATACATATCCTTTGTTGATCATTGTCTTGTATCTAAGTTTAGCACCGAGTGCTGTAGTGAGGGAGCGCATTTAAGAATGAATTAGAAAATTTTGCACAAACTAGATATGTACTATTTTTTTAATACAGCATTAATGTATACAAATTTTATGATGATATATTTTAATGTTTTTTATTTATCTAAAACGTATTGTATTGTCTTTTTATGTGCTTTTATGGCCATACGGTCGAAATAAAGCTTTTTTGACTGACTGACTGACTTATTAAATTTGCTTGTAAATCTTAGGCTTTTTGTTTCAGAAGTTTGTCTTTCTTCTTGTCATTCACAGCAGTGTGCCTCTAAGAGGAATTAATCAAGTTGACCCAAACAACTATAAATGCTGGGAGAGAAGAAAGCGTGTTCATGGAGGATTTGTGATAAACATCTTAAAAGTCTTTAAAGTCTTAAATACTTAAAGTCGTATGAAGCAGCGGGAGGTTTCTATCATTTAGTGCGGTACTGCGGCTTTAAGGCCTAGCGAGCATCCTGAGTTGCACAGCATGTACTCCCATCTTCCTAAAAGTTCAAATGGTAAAGTTGACCTTTCCAGGTTACGACCCGTGACCTTGAGGTGAGCGCGCACGGCCGCGGGTCACCTCTGGAGCCACCCACGAGCGCCCTCCGCGGATGGAAACCTTTATAATTACAAAACGGGAGGCGGGGCGTCCACGCGCAGGGAGCCGGTCCATCACCGCGTCGGTGTGTGCCCGCGCGCCCGGAAGCGCCGCGCGCCATGTCGGAGCTGACTTTTTAAATGGCACTCCAAAGGCTAATCTGTCTTTGGAGGCGACGGCGCTCTCGTCTAAGCCTGACATTTGAATACCACGCGGCGGCCTCTGAATATTCACCTGCTCCGCCAGCTCTTCGTCAAACACTCGTTTTCGGACACTGAGCTGTGTCACCTACTGGTTTTATGTTGCACAAAGTTTTATAAAACCGTAGTTCTGTATCTTATTGGTTTATTATTTGGCATTAAGTTACAAGTAGAAACTTGCACTTTATTTGTCAGAGGTACATATTTTAGATACTCTCAGTGCGCCCTACAAATCTGCATAACATAACATACTGCGATTGCTCCAGTAGCCTCTTGTTTAACTTAAAAGTGTATAAATGGTGTCAATGTTTTGCTTATTTTGAATGGCCATGTGGCTATTTAGAAAAATAATTTTTAGAATAATAGTTTGTTTTGTGTCTCTTTAACGCTATTTGGCTATTAGATATACATAAGAATTACGAGAGATTATTAATTGTGTGACTTTGTATCCCTTATTTTTGAAACATTGTTGGCAATATATGGTGAGATAAAGGGGTCCCGCCATCAAGGGGTTCCACACACATCCTGTTAAGAGTCACTTTAAGATGGTATTAATTGAGTATTAGGTCCCATAGACCCCCAATCAGACTTGGTATATTTTACATAATTGGTAACACTATCAAGCTAGACCTAAAAATTGAGACCACAACATACATGCCAACTGCCTTCTTATCTAGCCTTACCAGTTCTCAGGATTAAAAGAAAAGGGCTGTAGATTCTGCATATGGCAAGAGTACGCTGCATGGTGAAGACCAGGTCTACCACTCCACCTACACCTTGCAACACACTGTCGTAGTTGTGTCGTTCCCCGGAGTTATTTGATCTTTCTTCGATGATCTTGAATCTATCTTTGTGTCACTACCATCCTCCAGCTTCTTCATTAGACTCGATCACTTCAACCTAAACTCCACGAGCAGTACTTATTGTGCAGCACTCATTGTGCCTAGCACCACTCGGACCGTACCCATCTAACGCTCACTCCGCATTGAGTCATGTGATAACATTTTAACCCTCACCTAATAATAAACACTAGTTTGTAGGGCAGTCTGGCAGTGCCAGAAGGGCTGGTCTGACAGCTCAGTGCTAGGCTCTTTTTTTAGTAGTTTGTGGGCCTATTTTATTGCCAGGACAGGTTTGAACTATTCATTTCCCTGGTATTAACAACACATTGGCTGCAGCAAGCACACTTACAGTCTCCCATACATGCAAAACACCTGTACAGCGTATCGGTGCAAGTTCAAAACTGCCCTGATTTGCAAATGTGGGACACTTTCTATAAACTATATGATTCACTAATGGGGGCCAATTTTCATTTGGTGTCCGGGCTTATTTTCTGCCCCAGTTCGACCCTGCCAATAACAACAATAAATAGATTTTACCTGGCACCCAATGGCACACTTCTGTTGTTTCTAAGAACCGTAAATAGCAGTTGCTACTATTGCTAAATTTGACAGTACTCAATTTATCGATTTCGGAAGTTGGAAAGTCAGAGTTACTCTTGCGGGGATTCAAACATGTGACCTGACGGTCATGCATGACATCAGCAACAAATGTTTAACTCACTGAGCCATCGGACAGTTATAGTTGTACTTCTCTGACCTCTCTTTTCCCACCATCAACCCTTCCACTCTGGCCCTGCTTAGTTCATACATATGTATTTGCATCAGTTCTGCAGATAAAGGGAAGCCTGACTGCTGAGCACCCCGAAAACTAACCAATCAGAAAAGCATGGGTGTAAGATTGCACACTTTAGGGACACCAGGGAGGGGGTGGGCAGATGGGGGGTGGACGACATGTTTGGACTTTCCCTCCTCCATACTGAAGGCTACGATTTTGTGTTTTAACAGAAAGGTAAGAGGGACTCCAGTCTACAGCCCTCTCCTCAAATACCATCAGCATCTCAGGATATTCATTACCAACCGTGGTCGAAGTGAGTTAAAAAAAAGTCTGGGAACTTTGATGCTGTGTGGAAGGGGGATGGGTGAGTGAGCGTGGGGTTTGGTCAAAGACGTGGCTAAAAAAATATCCTGCAACTTTTTGGGGTTTTTCATTTTCAGGTAACTACATATAAAATAACGCACAGCTTAAATGAAAATTAATTTCAATTTATATTATTCAGTGGGAAATGCACTGACCTCCATTACGAAACCTCTATTGGTTAATGCACTGCACCAGAGAGCCACAGAACTGAATCCTGGCTGGTGCAGTGGAGAATAGAGACTTGTGTATGTTTAGTGTTACGAAGTCGCAGTCTGTGACAGAAAGCACTGTGAACATGTAAGTCATTATTTTAAACTTGCATTACACACAGCATAAGATAGGCTGCCACAAAATGCGTAAAAAGGTTTAAGATAAAAAGTGTTTTCAAAATGTAACTTTCTTGCAGACTGTACCCAGTGCCATTTGTTTATAACTGTCTTTTACAAGCATACGCGTTTCTCCCTTACAATACCCCTCAACAAGAATAAATGTGTATCATCAGGAAGCTTCAAGTGATTCCATCAATTAAAGCCAACGCCGTCTACCGAGCACCCTGTACATTTGCAGATTGACCAGGTGCGCACATTTACATTTATTTCAGGGAAGCCAGCACCCTGGCAGGAAGGCTGGTTTCGCTGTCTATGCCTTCCTCGGTTTCACAGCACATTAGACTCCCTGTCTTACACTTCTGCTGAAGCTTTTCCGCTCTCAAAATTAACCGCCACGGGACGTTTTTCATTTCACAAAAAGTCAGGGAACTGTTTTTCTAAAATGTAAAAAGTATGGGCACATAGTGCCCCGCCAATCCCCCCCACTTCGACCACTGTTACCAACACATGATCATCTGCACCAAGGGCAGCCGAGAGGTGCAGGAAGAACAACAGACAGCCACCCACTGCATAGAATTTTGCAAAGAATTTAGACCATTATGGTCACAAAAACTAGTCTTTCTGATTTTTCCACCAGGCGGCGCTGCAGGACCACCAAAAGCAACATGGGCAGGCATCCCCATGGAGGTGCTTGTGCCCTCTGCACATATCCCCCTCAGCCCACCTTTCTCCTGCTGTGACCTGTCCTTCCCATAAATTCAGGGTAAGGGTAATCCCCACCAGAGGCATGGGGTGGGAGGGTAGCATGGCTTTGGCTAGGCGGAGGGAGTACCTCTCCCCAGATCGAAAAGGAGGCCTTTGTCACCTGCTGGTAGCAGGTTCAATTCCACATGAGGCAGCTCAAGAGTAGACTGTCTACTGCAGTGCCTGTAGGTCACAGGTTCCAATTCCAGATAAGATGGACTAGTGGGTTAATGCACTTGTTGTAAATGCGTCCCTATGTGATTGTGTAGAGGCTGGTCTATATAAAGAGTTTAAATATTCAATGGAACCAGCAGGAGCAGCTCCTCTGTGAGAGCGGAGGAGCGTCGCCTCACTACAAAAATGCCCAGAGCAGCTAAGAAATAAAATAGTGATAAAGTTTATTTATTACTATTTTATTTTTCATCAACCCGTCCTAAACCGAGCGTCAGGACGTGGCGGGGCAATTGCTGCTGAGTGGCAGCAGGGAGCTGTGCACTTATATTTAAAGTGTGCATGTCTCTTTGGCCAGCCGTCTTGCGATGGCCAGCCAGACATGCACATTTTAAACTTCTCTAGCCTAGGTGTCTTAGACAGCTGGGTTAGAGAAAGCACAGGCTTCCAGCGCGCCTAAAAGCACTGAGAGAGGCCGCTCCCTCCAATCCTGATGCTTCTCTCATGCTGTGAGAGCAGCGCTAGGATTGGGTAGTGCAGTTTCCTGGGTCCATCGCTTCCAGGAGAGAAGACACCCGAGGGAGGATGACATTGCATGTCAAGTGAGAAAGGTAAGTAGCTTTTAAAAATATATATTTTAATATCACCTGTATTTTTGCCTGCCTCAGCTCTGTAGTTACATGCCAGCCGCCACTGGGAACCAGCTTCTGTGACTTCAGTCTTTTGGATCCTAATTAAAATGTGACAAACCCAGCCATACCCTGCTAAGCGCCCCTAGACCCAAATCCCCACTCAAGGATGCATTTATTAGGGGCATGTAATGTCCTAAACATCCCTCCCCTTCCGACTGTACGACCCTACATAAAACGCCCCGTTTCATCACTCAAAAAGCACATGGCAGTTCCAGTGCTCCAACCCCCAGCTATGACTGGTCGCAAGGACAGTGATAAACGTAATGGGCCTGTTTCACAAAGGTAGACCTACACATATGTGTAAGATTGCAATCGTTTGCTGTTCACAAAGGTTTTTTACAAGTAGTATCTTTACGACTGCGGAGTCTCCACACATAAAAAGATAGGACTGTCCTATCTGTGAATCAGGCCCTACACTTATAAGGCTGTCAGGCAGGGGTGTGCGCAGTAGAAGACGCATCACCAGCTGCAGAGTCGATAATTGCCTTGGCCTCACCTTAACACTTGCTCATCACTCTGTTCCAGCTTCTCAAACAGCTCAGAAATAAATCTTTGGCGAATATGATGGCTAGCAGGGAGAAGAGCTGTCTTGCAGTCTAGCAGTGAACGATCAAAGGAGAACAACCGCTTAGCTCGAGCCTCCATATCTCATCCCCAGGGACGGTTCTAGGATGTTTGAGAAAAGGAATGTGCGAGGCACCTCTAATTTGCATACAACATGACATCATAGGAAATGACATCAAAAGAAGTGCCATCAGTTGATTGTTATTGTGCTGGCAAGGTTTAAGCCTTTGCAAGAAGCAACTTTCCTTGGTTGGATATCACCTAAACAATGAAAACATAAATAATAACCCGAATAAAATAAGTTCATGCATTTTAAAGTTCTATAAAGAGGAAATGCATTAAATTAGTCACACTGTGAGGAAACACATTGGCCTCGGTCGCTCCAAAATGTATACCTTAAATATTAAATTGTTTCCCGATTAGTGCATTGTTATGAATATATGTGGAATTTATGGTGCTCAAATCTAGCGGAGAGGTGTACAGAGTCAAAGACCGAATCAACATGTGATGGCAGGAGAAGCTGGTTTGCGGACTGATAATGCACCATGATGAAGAATTCAGCTGTTTACTAAATTGGAGCTGGGTTAGAGTTGTCTGGTTGGATATGGCGATATTGTTCCAGATCCTCAGTGCATGGATTGAGAAGGCCTTGCTTTTTTGCACATCTGCGTCTCCTGTCTGAAGGTGTCCTGGCTGCGGGTGTGCGGAGAGCAACCAGAGATGTGAGCTTGTCCTCCAAGTGGGCAAGTGTGTCAGTAGTGGTGGCTCTGTAGATGATGCAGCTGGTTTTGAAGGTGATGTGGCCTGGCAAGGGTGGGTGTGATGTGATCATATTTCTTCCGGCCTTATTGAGATGTTCTTCAGCAAGTAGGATGCCCTTACGGCGGGCCAGTGGATTAAAATTCCAAGATGGTTTTCCAGATGCCCAGTGCAAGATTTGGTTTGAGGCACAGACAATGAAGAGCAGAAAAGATATGAAAGAAAACAAAAAACACTTGGAAATTTCTTGATGTTAATTAAAGGCATCATTAAAGTCACCGTAGAGTACCAGAAATGATAAAATACAATGATATGTAGGGTATAATGTCATGTGCCCTGAGCCATTGCTAAAGACCCCCATCATCGCTCTTTGCAGTCTTTCAAAGTTCTGACACTAATTATTAGAATGCACTAGGCAGTTCCTGAGGGCGTTTCCTTTTCTAAATTAGCATGATGCAGATTCATTTAAATGACACACTGGATTTTGGCTTAGAGGCCAGGCATCTAGGGCTTCAAACTAGCTGGTATTTTACCAACATGGATAGAATTTTCATGTTTAAACCAGAAGAAAAACTGGATAAAGGAACACAAGCTGGTATTTTGCTCTGTTGCCTGCAGGAGGGCTAGGGCTATTTTGCATATGGTTGGTCCCCGTCTGTAGCACACTACGCAAAACAACAATAGCCTAGAATCCTTATTACAGTAGTAACAAGGGCTGAAATTAATTTAAGCATTCTACTTTTCACCTTTTTCTTCTTCTCAGTGACACTCCCTAACCGGGTAGAGGATGCAGCATTATGGCCAGAGCTGCTGACTTTGGAACTGGGGAGCCTGGTTCGAGTCTGGGCCTCGGCTCCACATTCTGTGATTCTGGACAGATCACTCACTCTCCCCGTGCCTAAAAAATTAACGTGACCTTATGTAATGTAACTGGTGCTAATGTAAACGCACCAATACCTTTGGTCAAGTCAGCGCTACATAAAACTGCAAAAAAAAAAATACAAAGGGGATGCAAAGATATGGGTTCTGTTGATCACCGGGCCATAAGATGAAATCTGATTATCACTTTAGAGTCATAGCAAAGCTGAGACCAGCTTTGGATTGCTTGTGTTTCCGTTGAGAGGAGACATGGCATGGTTGGACTGTTCCTATCTGAGCAGAACAAAGACTGCTTTGCATAAGGCTGGTCCCCTATCATAGAAACTTAGTGAATAAAAAATGGACTGGAATTCCGCCCAAGAAATGACCAGGTCTACATTAATTCTAGAATTTTTCCCATTTCTTTCTAGGTTGATCCTGGGCAGCGCATGAGCTGCTCTGCGAGGCATGCTATATTGAGGTAGGGACTTGAAGCTGCGCCCACTCTCCGCCCACATTTTTCATTGGCTTGTGTCACTGTCCACTGGAAACCGTGGCTGTTCATTGGTGAAAAGGCTTAGCAGTCCCTCCTTAGTACCGCCTTGTCTCATTTTGTAACCTCCCATGGCGACACCCCCTGTTGCGTGTGTTGCTGCTTTGCAGGCTTTAATTACAGCCTCCCAGCACTATTTTCTCAAACAGCTTTGTCCTGCCTGCTCTCTCCTAATGCTTTTAAAAAAATTTATAGCACACATTTGCAATGCAATAGGTATCACATTTGAAAGAGTTTAAGCTATTGGCATTGTAAATGACAATGCCTTTATTTATCTGTTATAAAAACAACACATAAATAAAAGGCATTGTCATTTACAATGCCAATAGCTCAAACTCTCATAAATGCGAGACCTATTGCATTGCAAATGCTTGTAGTTTTTCTCAGCAGAACAAAGGCAAAGCAAAAGAGCAAAAATACTCAACAGAGCATCTTGGGATATAATTATAGCAAAAAAAAATTCTTGGTTCGTCGACAAAGTAAAATCTCTCAAATTGGGCAGACAGAACAGAATATAAAGACAGTGGGCTAGAGACTATTATATTTAGAAAAGAAAAGAATATATCAACATAGCTGCCACCTATACATTTTAAATCAGGGAAGCCAAGAAAGCTACTTGTCTGATTGTTTCTCCCTAGCTTTGACCTTATTGGGTGGTCTCAGCCAAGGTCTAGCTCTGCGAGTCCCAGGTAGGGTGGCCAACTTCCATTATCACTTCACAGGACACTTTGTGCATGTAAAGACACTATGGTTGTGGAGACACAGTGCGCATGTGGAGACATCAGAATACGTTTGTTGGAGACCACAGCACACTTTTGAAGTTTCACTCTAGTCCCACCCCTCTAAATCAGACCATATTAAAAGATAACTTAACTGGAGCCTGAGTTTATGGAGTGTGATTACTTTTTATACTGCATTTGAGTTATAATCTCTGTTGCATCTATCTCCTGGGGTAAGCCTTGGCTGCTTCTATTGCAAATTTTGAGACAGGTTTGGAAAATGAATTACTCTAGTATCCAAATGGAATGAAACAGTCTTAAGCTTTGAAACACCAATGGTAATTACCAGTACCTACATACTGCCCAGTAGCCACCCACTGCCACAGGAGCTGGCCCAGTGGGTATGTCTTAGCCATGGAACTGGGATATTTGAATCTCAGCTTTACCACTTCAACTAAATATTCTGGACATAAACACTGCATTTTAAAGCTGGACAGAGCTCACAACACAGTGACAATTCCATAGGAAGGGCAGCACCTTGACCTTGCCATCAGAATCAGTGCCACCCTAGTTGTGGTCTGGTGGATTAATTGTAAATGCGGAACCGAGAGACTCGTTTTTTAATCATGGCCTACCATTTGACCAAATTGTGTGCTCTTAAACAATCATTTTTTGATCATATCCCTCTGCTCCCTCTGTGCAGCAGCGGGAATAAGGGCCTGCTTGCCGGACAAACCTGCAGAATGTGTCTTATTGCAATTTCCCCTCCTCTAGGCTTGGAGGTGCTACACAAGATCTTTGTTTTCCAGGAAGGGGCCCCGCCACTGGGTCCAATTACGAGTCACCCTGTTTTCAGTTGGATGGACAGGGGGCACAAGAGAATCAGTGTGCCATTTTCCTGTCTGTGGTGCACTTCGGTGGGGCCCAATGTTGGTAGGCTGAGTGAGGATCCCTAGGTAACTGCCCACACTGCCCATGCCTAGCTCCGGCCCTGCTCATCCTAACCTATTTTATTTTATTTTTTGAAGATTTATATAGCACAAACTTGACCTGAAGGTATTGGAGCGCTTTACATGAGCACCAGTTACGTTACACAGGGACACATTCATTTTTGGTAGGCACAGGAGATGAAGAGATTTGTGCGGAATCACAGGATGCTGAGCCGATGTCGAGGCTCAAACCTGGTTCCCCAGCTCCAAATTAGGCAGCTCTTGCCGTAAGGCCACATCCTCTCCCCAAATCTACCTATCAGACATGACTAAACACCCAAGACTAAGGGGCCTTGTCACACATTGCATTTTGTAGTAAAGTAGCACTACGGTAGTACTACTCACATATGATAAATTGCTATTAACAAACCTACATGCAGAGACCTCCGCTTCTGTCTCTCCTATCTTGTGAAGGACGTGAAGATCACCACACACCTAGGTATATATTTTTGTAGGAAATGTGAAAAGGACAAGGAGGAGTTGCTGAAAATAGGGAAATACTATTAAATTGGAGGGGTTAAGCGAAATTTAAGAAGGGGTTTAGAGAGGGACATGCAAATACAAACATGCAACCAACAAAGATTAAGACCATTGCAATACACAACCTACACCTCTCAAGTTACTGCAGCAAAACAGGTGTAAATGTTATCCAGTCCATCCTTGGAGAAAGTCAAGTACCACACATGGCCACTCAGAGGTACAGCAACAAACTCCGATACAAAACAATGGAGGCAGGGAAATAAAATAACATTCAATAGTTACTAATGTTAAGTTAATTAAATAATTTTGACATGCAAATTATATATATATATATTTTAATGTTTAAAAAGTATGAATAATTATTAAGCAATTATTTTATTATTTGAAAATGTAATGATAAACAGTTTAAAATATAATTACACTTCTAAACATTTATTAAAATTGTTTTTATTTAAATTAAACACATAACTTTTAACTAAATGTAGCAAATATTAAATACAAATAAAAATGTTAGTGAGGTGTGGGAATGTTCTTTTAATTATTGTGTAAAATTATTATTTATAAATTAAGTTATAATATTTAAATTAATTAACCATTAATTTGATGATTTAATATGCTATAACATTTTATTTATTAGTTCTAGGTTAAAACTAGTTATTTTAAATGATTTTACATTTATATTTTACATTTAAATATGTATAAATTTTTTAAAGAATAATAAACTTTAATAATTCTCCCTATGCATTCTCATGGGGAGTTTTGTGCCATGGTGATGGAGATCACCATTGTGTGCAAAGTTACTAATAGTAACTATACACTTGTCAATCCTGTTGCAGGAGGCTACACACCCTGATTTGAGGAGGTGGATACATATAAATCTACACCTAGATGTAAATATGCACTCAGAAATGCTGAATAGCAAAAATGGCTGAATTGCACATAGGTGTAGTAGTAAATATATACATAGATACATATGCACATTTATATTCACTATTGTGAATAGGTTTCTAAGGGATAGTTTTAGAAGTAGTGAAAATTAGTCTTCCTGGAATAATTGCTTTGTGTTTCGCAGAACTTAAATATCAAAAGGAAGCAACTTGAGCTCTTTTAGCTATTTTATGACTTTTATCAAGATCAACAATGTGTGTATTTCATGTTAAAGCATGTGACTGGTATCAGATACTCTACTGTTCCTAATTAGCAGACTTTGAAACTAACAAATGTAGTTTTGCTTCTGGGTCTTCTTATTAGATTAATTTGTGTAGTCTTCAGTGCATCACCTTTTTACCTTTCATCTGTTTTTACCGATGCCTCAGTTTCCTCACAGGGTACAGTTTTTACATATGGTTAGGAGCAATTCAGCTTTTAATGATTGTTATGGGAAAATATTATTCATTCATTTATATTGTGGCAATGCAATGCTGCTGACTCCCCTGGCTACAAGGGGTTGGTCTCCCTCAAAATGACACTCTTAGCTGCTGGATTATCAAGATTGTGGCTAAGGTCCCACAATATAAAATGGCGTCTACAGTATGTTGCTGCCACTGAAATGACATGTTTTATTCAATTGTGCTGGAAAGTCAGCATTTAGTAACTAGACGTTGGTCCGTCCAAGGTCCTCATGCTGTGTTTAGGCGTGCTCGCTTCATGCGATTTACGGAATGGTATGAGAAAAACTTTCCAAGTTTGCTTTTGTTTCTGAGTCCGACAAGGCTTCCAGACCAGTTCTCTTTCCTCAATCTCTCCCCTTCAGCCTTCCCATTAATTCCTCATTACTCACCCACCATTACTAGTGCTAGCCCAAGCGGGCCATCCCTCGCCAGTCAGTGCTCAATGAAGTAACCATGGAACTCCCCCACTCAAATGAACAAACAAGACACTTCATACATCAGGCCTTAAAGGCATAACATCCCGCCTCCAGGGGGATCTTCCCCGCCGTATGGATCATAGGCTGGGTTGCTCCCGGCAGTGAAAGCCGGGCCAGCTGCTTAAAACAACAAGTCTGCCTTGCAGTTATGAGCTGTTCCAATGGTGCCCTGTCTCACTCTGCACATAGAGTGCCCACTTAAGGCTACACCACAGAATGGGGCAGTGCCATGCATCCGCTCAGCTTTGAGATCCATCCTCCCATTCTATAAACCCTCGTTTGCGCCAGAGGAGGAGAATCTTTCTGCGGATATAGAGAGTTCTTCACACGCTGTGCTATTGCAGGGATCTCTAAACCTGGTGCCATCGAAGGCTTCTGTAGTTCCCCTCAAGTTCCTTATTTTCCATCAGAAGGTGTAGACTGCGGCAAAGGATATTGCCCCAAGCACAGTGAAGGTCTGTTTGCTGGCCTGGTCCCAGAGCCTGGGGTGGTGCAATCGACATGCTGATCCCTCTCAAGCCTCTCTAGGGTGGATTTCACATTTACATTTTTCCCTTTTCAGGAGGGTCTGACATTCAGAAGCATTGATAAATACTGTTCCGTCATTTCCTGAGGCCACATTGCATGTTGCAGGATCTTTTGTACACCACTGTCCTACCACCACTGTGCAACTCATGAGTTCTTTCAAAGCATCTTGGACATCAGCTCAAAAGTGTAAACCACCGCTATATTGTGCTTTCCCTTGCTTTAGGGATAGCGCTTTCGGGCCTTTGATGAATTCGTGAGACAGAACAACACATTACAAGGACATAGAGCAGACGAGACAGTAACGTCCTAGCTCCTGAAGAAGACCCGTTGTCTCCCAAAACATTACTCTGAGATCAGGAGAAACGTTAACCTTACTCTGGCTTTCTCACCTTGTTTGCTGTTTTATGATGGAAGTAAAACTACCATGGCGAACTCCACTTAGGAAAATGTGGGACTCACTGGATGCCTCTTCCTTTAACTACGAACCACCCTGAAATATTTGACTCCAACACTAGGCTTCTTGGGATATGGCAACAATTACGAGATAAATAGTCCGCCTTGGGACTACTTAATAAATGCTGACAAATCTCTCCCTTAACTCGAATATATATGTTCTCATTCTCCTCCCCTTTCTTTTTGTTCCACCATTCGTGGTGTATATTTAGCTCAACATGCTATATACTCCTTACCAGATATACGCACCAGGTTAGTGTCTTAATATGTGGCACTAGATGACATATGTTGTTCATGTTATACTGTCTTAATATGTTGTGATATACGATATCCATATTCCATGCTATCGTAATGAGTGTGTGATGCAATGCATTTCTGAGTAGTATGTTCACCAAATCACAATTGCCCTTCACTTTACTTTATGTATCTCTCTATCACAAGCATGTCTGATTATTGGAACCTTCTTTATTCCTTGGTAGATTTATATATATTATTTGTCCTTCTGTACTTTTGTTCCGATTCTGAAAATGTCAATAAAAATTACCTGCGAAAAAAAGAAAGTAAAACTAGAGTGTGTCCTATTTTAGTCACAGCCCTCCCAACTCCATGAATCTCTAGACAGAAGGTCATACCCAAGGCATCCACAAATAAGGGAAGAAAGCAAATATCTGACATAAAAAGAGCATAAGCAGTGCCTCCCTCATGCTTCCTTCGTACGCCTGTAAATATTGCATTATCATTAGATAGGATGCATCAACGGAGGAATGATGGGGGCCAGATGCACCCTGCCTCCTCTCTACAACGCGCCGCTGCCAAAACCAATCTACGCAACCCCGCTCCCCCGAAAGAAACTCCAGATTGACTTCATGGATGAAATTATTCTATTTACTGGTGCTAAACACATTTTTTAATTGTTTTCAAAACAGATTTCACGTGGTCCCAGAATGAGACCATCGCTGTAAATTAAAGTGTAATTAGCCTTTTCGCTTTTATATTCATTAACTCATCTCTGTTAATGATGCGGAGGCTGGAGCGAAAACCTCACATTACAGAACCGCATCCAGGAAATAAAACAGTGATTTAGCTAATGGCCAGAATGTATTGCTGCTTACACGTAATTAAACAATTGCTCAATTTAAACTTGGAAACATGAGTGAATGTTGATTAACCCTAGCCCGATTACTCTGTTCAAGATCTGGTTAAGTGATGGGGGCTGGCGTAATGAATTGGTCGAGATGCCCCGGCGCAGGTCCACACCTGCACTGGGCAGGTGCGGGCTTCTAATGGCCTCCAGTAATGGAGGGCACAGGTGGAGGCTCCGCTGATACAAAATGGCTGCCGCCATGTGATCCAGTCCCCTGCGCTGAGCACTGGGCGGCCGCCGCTAGCCGCACAGGTGAAGTCTCAGCGGCTCATCGCGGCCTACTCTCAAAGCTCTGGAAATTAAACTGTAATCCTCCATGAGAATGGATGCTTCGGGCTTAATTAGCAAGGCAACCCTTGCTAATGGTAGCCTTAAACCAAAGAAATTAAATGGGGAACTTGAAAGTGAATAAAATCCGTACAAAGATGCCAAGGAACTGATTCTCAAAGAAAGTTGTAGATCTGCATTCGTCTGTTTACACGTCTCAGCATGAATGCAGATTTATGACAATTTTAGGAATTGACAAAACATTGGACAGGTGCACCTACAAGCCTGTGACAGCTGCAAGGTTCCATGTGTTGACATGGAAAAATAATTTCATGTGAAAGTGTACAAGTTTACTGAGCAAGTGCAAATGCATTTTCTAACTTTTTTTTGGGGGGGGGGTGGAGTTTCTCCATGGGGAACACATTTTTTCACATGGAGGATCCTCTTTTCCTATCCCTCCCGCCCATTTTGGAGGGTGTGGGTGAGGGTTTGGGTTTCACTTTCCGTTCCCATCACGGAAAGGGATTTAAGGACAGATGAATGAAGGCTTTTTGGAGCGATTCACAAAAATGGCTTTTGCTATGTACAAACCACAAATAGTGATTCGGCAAACCTTTACTTAATCGCAATTTAGGTTTGCAACCCAATTCCATATCAGTATTTGGAAGGGGCGTGTTTAGGGCGACCCTTCCAAATATCAAATTGGAATGGTATGTATTAATATTTTACCAACTACAAATGTAGTGGTAACCCATTCCCCTTTGAGAATGATGAGAAAACATTTAAACATGTTTTCAAACTGCCTACTCTTAAAAAAATTAACTTTATCTTTTATTTTATTTTTTGTAAACATCCTATTTTCTTTTACGGAAAATGGGTCGTGGTAAAGAAAAAAATGGCTTTATTTAAAAGCAGTCAACTACATGGTGGTCTGCTCTCCCCAGCAGACCACCATCCCTGTGATTTTTGTGTTTCCTAAGGGCTCACAAATTGCGACCTGCCCCATTAATATTCATGAGGTAGATCAATTTACGACCCATTATGAATTGGTATTTTGGGAACTAACCTATTAGTACATAGGCCGGTTCGCAAAATACCACACTGGTTGCAAAAATACTGGTCGCACATTGTGAGCAGTATTTTGCAGCCAGTGTTTCGTACATCTAGCCTTTACTTCTTCCTTCACATGTGTAAATCTCTGACCTGATCCAGGATGGGAACGGGTTGGAAAATGGTTTGTGAATACACATAAGCACTTCGGTTTGTGGGCATTCATTAATGTCTAGGGCATTCCTGCCTTGGAATGCCCACTCCCTACCCATGGGTGTAAATGTACTCACACAGAAACATCTGTGTGAATAAATCCTGTTTAATAGTGCAAACTCAACTTTCCTGAATTGGACAAGCCAAAATTGATTTGGATGTATAATCCAAACTTGTGCATGCATGTCGCTTTGGAATTGGGTCCCTGTGTTTAAGAAATAGGTTGATTTTCTTTGTGGCCACCATCTTTTGGGCCACTCACGGGGATCTGACACTGTCACTTTCAGCCTCCTTAGCAATGACTTATGTTATGAAGAGTACATAGAATTATTGATGGGCAACAGTGAGTAACAGGGATTCTAAGTTTTCTTAGACTCAGGTATTTTGTTGTGTGTAGACACTTAATGTCACCATAAATGCATTGTCACTCATCCTTGCACTCAAGCATTCATTTATCCACTCACTGACTCATTCTTGCATTCGCCATCTTAACCATTCCACTAAAACATACACAAAAGCCCAACAAGCATATACAATAGAAATTAGAAGAATAAAAAGCAAAAAGAAAACATGTGACAAGTAAACAGTATGCTTGCAATAAAAAATAAAATTAAACATAGTAGCGGGTGGCCATGTTACAATGATATTGTACATATCCTATCATTGTTTTAAAGTTCCAACAGGGCTGACACATTTAGAAGCAGTGTTTTGTCCATCTTAAAGGGACAACCAATGGTACACTATGGACAATTAGGGGCGGCTCCTCCATTAGGGCGGAGGAGCGTCATCCCCACTGCTTTCTCGCAGTGCGAGAAGCAGAAACATAAAATGGTATTTTAAATACCATTTTATGTTTCTGCTTCTCGCGCTGTGAAAAAGCAGAGTGGTATGCCTGGTTGGGGGTGGGCGTGTCGGGGAGGAGTAGCTTGCCCAATGCTGTGGGCCCTGACTGTTTGGTCGGCCCTCTGGGGCCGACCAAACCAGTCATGCGCACTCTGCATTTTCTCTATGTAGGCTGCATGCAGCCTACATAGAGAAAATGGCCTCCCTACAGGTGCCCAGCTGGGCGCCGTCCGCACCAATCACAACGCTACCATTGCAGGGTTGAGATTGGCTTAGGGGAGGGGAGGGAGGATGCCTGCTTCCTGTTCCTGCCGGAGGCAGGAGAGCAGAAAAACTCGGGTGCGGGACCCGGCCTGGAGCGGAGGCGGCGCGGGACCCGGTAAGGTAAGTTTTTTTTTACCCCCCCACCGCAAGAACCCCGGCGCGACCCCCCTACCCGCTCCCCCACCCGTGAGTCATGCGAGCCGCGACTGTGGACAATACCATTCCAAGATGTCTGCCAGGTTTAGAAGCTGTGGAAATAAGGGATGCGGTACACTGCAGATGAAATGAGCATCAAGCGAGTGGCCCAGTAGCACTGTCTGGGGAGCTGCAGTACACTCTAAAAATGAATAATAACTTTAAAAAAGAAGAAGGAAAGACATGAACACGAATACCTAGGATGACAGAATGGTAAACTAGAGGACCGATCCACCAGCATTGGTATTCAAGTGCACTTATTTTCAGGCAAAGTTGCACATGTGATCAGGCAAAATGCTGTCACTCATAGGGCAATAGAGCCAATGGCTGGAGTAGACTGACTCATTGTCCCATGCTGTATGCTATCATGGATGGAAGCAAAGTGTGAATGAAACTATTAGAACAATGGCATGAGAGGGCCAATCCAAAGCTCCTTTGTATGTGTGTATATGCATGTGTTTATATGTTTGGCTGTATTTTTTATTGATTTTTTGTGAAAAAAGCCTGGCAGGCAATTAAGCCTTTCTACTTAGAAGGTCTAGCAAAGCCTGTCACAGTGCAAATCTTCTACCCAAAGGTTTTGTCAAAGGAAGTAATTGACGCCAAAACCCTTGCCTAATCCATGAGATTCTATGTGGCAGAATAGATGTCTGCATCTTGTGTCACAGTGTAATAATAATACGATCTTAAAACCGTATAGCTTTAAAATATTCTTTTGACAACAAATTGGTCATGCCCCCTGCCTTTGCTGTAACTTTTCATAATAAACATATAGGCCTATGGACTCTAACATAACATTTCTTGCTGAATCAACTTAGCCCTACAAAATGTAGCAACCAAGGTGGATGGCAGCAGGCATGGTACTTTCTTCGGGAAATCAAAGCCTGTTGTGTTCTACAGGTAGCCGAGCTTGGTAAGAGCTACACTCTGTGATGCTATACCCATGAAAGTACAGATTTCAAGTTGCTTCCTGGTCAAGGGGCACAGGAATCATTAGTTAGCCCCCCTGAGCATCAGTGGGCAAATGAGTGCAGATCCAACATACGGAAAGGTTCAAGCCCTGTCTATATCATTTCAGCAGATGCAAATAGGTGTTGTACTTGTAGACAGTGTCTGCCTCTCCAAAGGAAAGTGGACAGGGTGCAGTTTGCTTTGAACACATTTGTTCCCCTTTTCTTCGATGAGGTTTCAATCTGAGATCCAGAGAACAATGCTTGCAGCAAAGATGGAGGGCCAGAACCACCGTGGGATCTGGTAGCGGGTGACCAGCAAATCACAGCGGACGAAGCTTGTAATGATGAGAAGGAAGGCTGCATCCTGTGATGCTTGAGGCTGCTGGGTGAAGAACTGCAGCCCTGTTTTGTGCTTTAGTCACAGATTGGGTGAGCAAAGCAGGGTCCGCAGATAGAGGTTGGAAGAGAGCTGTAGGCATGTCGGGAACAACTGGAGCAGTGTCTGGAGGTGCAGGTGCCCACTTACAATGAAACAATGAGAGGAGAATCCTTAACACTTCGCAGCAGTGTTAGTGCTAAGCGGCACCTGATAGTGTCCCCGTCAATGTGGCTTCTGGGTGGACTGCCGTTGACGCACCTTCGCGACCACCCAGTATTGGGGCTGCAGGTGGTAGCAAGCTTCAACAGGGCAGTCAGGGAGGACAGGTTGGACCTGTGACCGGAAACTGCAGAGACAGTGACTCTGTTGCCTGCAATACTGACAAACCATGTAATCATTCAGTTGCAGGTCTAGAGCAGCAGGGAACACTAGAGCGTCTATGGGAAGCATCATGGGTCAATCCATGACCACTTCATAGGGCCTTAAAATCGTTCTCTGTGAAGTAATGGCTCGGCTGTACCAGAGTGTCAAAATCAGGGCATCAGTGCACTTCAGTTGGGTTTATGAACATATCCTAGCTATATTGTTCTTTAGAGTGGAGGTACACCTTTCAAGTTTGCCTGTTGATTCTGGGTGGTAAGTACAGTGAAAATGGTGTTTAATTCCTATGGCCTTGCATATTTCCTGAATCACAGAGGAGAGCAAGCGGGTACCCCAATGACTGGAAAGATGTAGGGGCAGCCCGAACTGGTGGGAGTAGTTCCTCAACAAATTATTGGCTATAGTAATGGTATCAGCGTGCGCACAGGGGTAGTTTCAACCCACCCCGAAAACTTACACACAAAAACATAGGAATAAAGATAGAAAAAGGAGCAACACTTGGACATCGTAATAAAGTCCACCTGCAAAGGCCCCCAAGGAGACGGTGGGCATCTTGGGTGGTCTTTAGCCTATTCCCAATGTTGTGGACTTTGCTTGTGACCCAGGAGTGGCAATAGTTTTAGGTAACAAAAGGAAAGAAGGACACATACTACTGGGTCGCTGCAGTAGGAATCATACTGTCACTTCCGTCTCTGGGCAATAACATGATATGCTTGGGATAAGATGGAAAGTAAGAATTTCAAGGCCACCACCTCTCCCAGTGCTATCCCTTCATACTCCTTCGGGTGCCTTTTTACATTTCTGTTTGAGCCTTGCCTGTTCCTCAACATTGTTTGCCTGATCCTGTAATACAGATGAATCCTTCTGTGTAGGCTAAGGAAATACATCTATTTGCAAGACATACATAATGGCTTTGCCATTAGTATTTAATGCAGCCGGGAACATTTCATCTTGTCTGATTGATAAGCAATACATATTTCAACAGCAATCTGAACAGGTAACAACAACATGCTCAACACATTTTGCACATAAATTGCATTTTTGATAGGAGTTCCTGCAGAGGTTAAGAACCCTTGTTGCATCCACCCAAGCCAAAGTTGCGGCTAACCCCCAAAGGCATGTCAGTAAATATAGAAACAATCTTTTTGGCAGATAAAGCACAGCCTTGAGCCAGGGCAAAACAATTGGCACTTGATCTGAATAAACCTTGGACAGATGTGACCTTTCACCAACTTCCT
The DNA here is from genome assembly GCA_963921515.1 of Calotriton arnoldi. Taxonomy (NCBI): domain Eukaryota; kingdom Metazoa; phylum Chordata; class Amphibia; order Caudata; family Salamandridae; genus Calotriton; species Calotriton arnoldi. Next base: position 49,129 of record CAWUFW010018669.1, on the reverse strand, counting down.
GTAGGGTACACACAGCAAACTCCACTATAAGTTCTCCGGTATCATTTCTGAGACAAGAATCATCAACAAAATAATCAAGTTCACTGTTGGGTATTGGTGCATCTGATAAATAAATGCATGGTTTGGTTAAATGTGCCGTGACCAGTAGGTAACCATGAGGCTCTTGCAAGGCGAGTCTCAAAGAGGCAAGATTCAAAGTGGGGAAACAGATCAGAATATTGTGGGAGGCACACAACAGTAAAATCTCATAATGGGATAACCTGACATTAGAGATATGTTGAGTTTTTCTGGTAAACAAAGGGGCTGCTACAGAGTGGGAGACCACAACAATCATGGCGGAACCTAGCACAATATTCTCTGATGCCTCAGTGGGCAGCAGTGGATGGAAGTCCCACTGCTACGGTGTCGAGGACAGAGGACTAATAAGCGATGGGTCTTTTCTCATGCCCGTTGTCTTGCACCAATGCTCCAAGAGCATACCCACTGTGTTCATGAGATTAAAATATAAAAGGTTTACTATAGTCCGGAAGCCCAAGTGTGGGTGCAGAGAGTAGTGCCTGCTTCACTCACATAAATCCTTGTTCTGCCTCCTCAGTCCAATGCAAAGGTAATAGAGGGTTTCTTTAACATTTTGAAGGGTATATTCCATTACTGCGAACCTGAAAATCCATTGTCTACAATATCCTACATTCCCAAGAAAGTGTATGCCTGAGAGACAGGTATACGGTCTCTTCAAGATAACACTATCCAGGTCAAATTTCATGAGCTAAATAGCGCTTATGCCCCTCCTTAGCCAGTTTGGTGAGCAAATAGATGGAGCCTGCCTTTCATTCCTCTTAGGAGACAGATGCCAGTACTAACCTTTAACATACCAATGTTGTATTTTCGGATATGGCCAAGTCCAAATCTCACTTGAAATCTTAGGAAAAGATGGAAGGGAACTCTGTAAGGCCCTAAAGATGCCTACACCACGTTAACTGGGATCCACGGAATGAGATTGTAAAAAGGGACTGGTTCTCTTTTTGAATGGGGATGGAGAAGAAGGTGTAAGACAAATGTACCACAGTGAAACATTGGGTATTAAAAGGGTACAAGAAAGGATCAGAGTGCCAAAAGCAGGGTATCAGGCCACTTCAGTTGGGTTTATGAGCATATCTCACCTATATTGTTTTTTAGAGTGGACTTACACCTTTCAGCTTTGCCTGTTGATTCTGGGTGGTAAGCACAGTGAAAATGTTGTTAAATTCCTATGGCCTTGAATATTTCTTGAATTTCCCTGCATAGGAGGGAAGCTGCAGGAATCACCATTCAGTTAATGGCACGGAGATCTTGGACAAGCCAATACAAGTTGGTCATGCCCGCCTTTTTTATTGGAAGAATAGAAGTGTTCCATTGGCTGACAGTAAATACTAAGGGCCTGATTATGATGGCGGTCGGAGTTGCCTCCGACCAACATCTCTGCGGTTTCGGAACCAACTGCCCACAGGTCGGCGGTCCAAAACTGCAATTACGATGCAACTGCACATGGTGCGGTCGCAAACTCCCATTTCCCTATGGGAGCTTGTGCGGCAGTCGGAAACCAGCCGCAGCACAAGCTCCCATAGAGAAATAGGAGTTACTGTAAATCTCTGCACCGAGTGGCAGGCACCTCATGGTGCCTGCCACATGCTGCAGGGATTTACAGGGGGGCACCATAGGTGCCCCCCAGCCCACAACCAGAGACTGCAGAAGGAGGGGGGCCCTGCTAGGGGACCCCAGAGTCGCTTTCCAACAGGCTTTCCATGTCACTAAGCCCAACATGGAGGCTTTCCGACCGACATTCCAAATGAGGCCCTAAAGGTCTGATTTAGAGTTTGGCCCATGGGTTACTCTATCATAAACGTGACGGATGTCCCATCTGCCTTAGTAATAGGCCTGGGCAAAATATGAATTACGCTAGTGTAATTTGCATAATTTCAGGAATTTCATGACACACGAAATTATGCCATTACTCCAATTGGCTTAATTACGTGCAATTCGCTGTAACAATTTACAGTAAAACTTACCTCTCTCAGTAAACAATTATTGTGAATGTACAGGAATACAGAACGCAAGTGGCTGTTGTCCACTGTGCTTTTGTTTTGTTGCGCCATGTGTGAAAACTTGAAGCGGGAACGTATTTCACAGTTAAATATTGCAGAAAATGACATATTTGTATCTAGCATAATTTCACATAATTTTGCCAAAATTTTATGTAATTACATGAAAGCAAATTGCGTGAATTTCACACATTTCTACTTATTATAAGTTTGTTTTATACACTACGGCACTAGTAATAAGGTGGACGGGATATCTGTCCCATTTGTGAAGGCGTATCCTGTCCGTCAAACTCTAAATCAGGCCTTACAAAATGCCTTGTTTAATAAGATCTGCAATAGCAGGTCTAATTCCAGCTTCAGCTTCTGGTCATAGAGTATATTGGGGGAATGCAGGTTTATGTCCTCATGTGGTTTACCCTAAATTGTAAGGGATCTATGAAGGAAATGCATTTAGTGTTGTTTGCATGGGCACACCACAAAAAGAAGGAACTTGTGTAAGTGGATTATTATTTAAAGTTTCAGATATTTGAAAATCACATCAACATTCTGATTATCTGACTCAAAGAACAGCTAGCACTTTGTCTTCATTTGTTTGTGGGATGTTTAAAAATACCCCATCACTCATACAAAATACAGTGGAATTTAGTTTATATAATAATTCTTTATCCAACAGGTTTTTGGGTGAAGTAGGGCTTAGAAAAAAAGGAATTCATGTCAGTAATGGGACACTAGGTAACGGAAACTGGGTCAGTGATGGAATGTGGAACTCATTAGTTTAGATGCCAACTTTATCAATAGACGAGCCCAAAATAGGTAGAGAGGGGAACTCAGACATTTTAAGTGTCAATCTACTGGTGTGGATATCAATAAGGCACGAAGCAGGCTTAACATTGATTGTACGATTTACATAGTGTCCCTTCTGATTATTGGGGTTGTGGTATTCATAGCACAGTTGGCACCTCTTGAGCTGTCCTATAAATCTAGATACATATTTTGTGTGACTTGAGTAAACTCGGGAGGATCAGGTTGGGAAAGAACACCTGAAGTAGATTTGAGGCAGTCTGTTTTCCAATGTCCTAATTGACTGCAATTAACCCTTTCAAGGGGTGTTGTTCACTGCTCCCCCTTCCATTATTCTTTCCTGCTCACTCTCCTCTATGTCTGCCTTGTTCACCTCTGGAAATTAGGGTTCCCCTCCCTTTTAAAATATGTTCAAACAATTGCATTTGTAAAGATAGTTTAGATTTGTACAAATCCCTTATCCTTTCCTATATGGCTAAACAGTGATTGCCCAATGAGGCTAACTCTGCTAGATTCTTAGTTTTCCACCAAATGTAAAGGGTGCACAGCTGGTTCTGCAGTCTTGTGGTAGCAGATTATTTAAATGCCCCTTTTGTTTGTTTGGTGATTTTTAAAGAAAGCTTCTGCCTCTTCCTGTCTCTATGTTTGCTCTTCACTGCAGAAGTCCAGGTCTAAGGTGCAGACAGTATAGTAGGGCAAAGGATAGGAAAACTGAAACGCACAAAGTTGACTGACTCATGGGAAACTTTGAGACCTGGTGAAAAGGCCAGCCCCCTGAAGGCACAGTCTGCATACACACACATCTGCCTTTGGTGGAAGAAGGGAAAGGGAAACTGAGTGCAGACAGTGAGAGGTGAGAGACAGAAAGAAAACGAGAGAGACAGAAGCTTTAGAAAAGCCAGCAGGTCTCGTTTGCCTTTGAAATCCTAACTAAAGATTGTTTTAAAACTTGCTGCAGTGAGATAACAGTTGCTTTCTGTAAACATGCATCTATGATATATATAATTTAATGTGTGATGATTCAGTCTACTTTAGAGATGCGCAATAGTCTCTCACCCATTTCAGTTCAACTACTCCCGATGAGGCGGAATGAGACACCAAACAGCCCATACCATGAAGTGAGAGGGTAATACTCTTCTGGGCGGGACCAATGCCCACTCTATATATATACTTCAAAGAAATGTTAACAAGAGTTAGTTTAGACATCTGTACTGTCAAGACAGACCTTAAAAAGACAAGTTATCAATGTGAGAGAAAAGGGGAACAACAAGAAAAGAAGAAGGAAAGCACAAAGGGAAATGGAGAACAGAGAAGAAAGTGAGGAAAAAGAGTATGAAAGGTAACAAGGAAACAAAAATGTACAAGAAAGGGGAGGTCAATAAAGAGAGAAAACTAGAAATACGATCAAGCAGAAGGGTAAAGGGGAGCATGAAAATGAGGATGGAGGTGAGAACAAGAAGGATATGGGAGATATCAGAAGAAAGAAGAAATGACAGGATTTAGATGTGAATGAGAAAGGAATTAAGTGGGGAGAGGATGCGGCATAACAGCCAGAGCTGCCAACTTTTGAGCTGGGGAACCAGGTTTGCGTCTTGTGATGGCTCAACATCCTCTGTTTCTGGGCAAATCACTTAATCTCCCCATGCTTACCAAAAATGAATGTGTCCTCGTATAATGTAAGTGGTGCTCCTGTAAAGCGCTCCGATGCCTTCGGGTCAAGCGGGTCAAGCGGGACATGCGTTATATAAAGCTGCAAAAAAACAAAAAAAGGACATATATTAAAGGGATGTTGAGGAAAGGGAATGGTAGAACTAGAAGAGAGAGGACAAGGTGAAGGTGCAGTACGGGAGAGAGGAACAGGGACAAAGGAGGGGATAAGCTGTAATGTTTCCAAATCATGCTCATAGCTTTCAATGGTGCAGCTGATGCAACGGCTCCAGGTTCTATAGGCATGAGTGGGCCCCATCCCCCCAACTTTCCAGTTACTCACCAATGCAAACTACTAATGAATGAAGATGGGTGCGTTTAAAGAAAATCTGCTAAAATGCCCTCAGAGTCTGAAAGGGTTTAATAACCTAAAGAAATCTTGAATTTTAAACCGAAGGGCTTCCAGAAGAGGCTGACTGTGGCAGTTCATTGAGTGCAGTCTAGAGGTTCTTAAGCTGTAATGTAGATTAGACCTGCTGGAGAAATTAGCTCCTGGGTTTTTAAATCGTGTTTTGATGCTTAATTTACCACCGAAAAGGGTGTTGACTCCATGGCACCTGCCCATATGCTTAAGAAGTTTGGTGGTGGCGCCATTAGTATCGCTGGATGAAGTATCTATTGATTTCCTGATGCACATGGTGAAGTTCTTGGGAGCAATGATGTCCCTGAATAAACAAGGAGGCTTACATTCACTTGTGGGCTCTAAACCTTCTCTTTTTCTAAAACCCAACTTTTCTTCCAGAGGTTCTTTCATAGTTTCGCCAAGAACCTCCGAAATGTGAATCTACCTCACTGTCAGCGGAGACAAAAGGGTTAGGCATATGGAAAATTGAGATTTTGGGAAAGTCATCCAGGCATTTCTCTGTAATATCACTCATGTGATGGTGTGAAGAGAATGAACACGCCTAGTATCAATGCCAAGGCAGAGCTAGTCAGCCATGTAATCCCATCCCACAAAGGGACCTGAGTTTCAGGCCTATGTTACATCACTTCTTCACCAATGACTTTGTGGTGTAACACTTCATAATAACTGGAGGGCAGAGAGAGACAAGTCTGCTCACTCTTTGTGTACCTTATCAATGAAGTCATGCTCCATAACAAGACGTAAAGTAGCAAAGCACCCACAATAGCAGCACTGAAGGGGAAGGCTGGTGCCTTCAAAATAAGAACCAATGTTTGGCTTACATCATAACTTTATTGTTATGATGAAAAATTCCATTAGCCGAGGTGTAGGTTGCAGAAGATGGTTTATTGGTCTTGGTTGCATATAAGAATATTCATAAGTTCTTAGCTTAGATCTTAGGATAGCCCCACCAGGAGCAGCCTCCCTGAGCTCAGCCCATACTCCAGCTGACACGCTCAACCTCACAGGCACCCAAGCAGTCCATTGCATCACCATGCACTCCACCACTCCTCACAGCAGCACATTCATACTGGCTGAGCAGCAAGGACCAGAGCACCAGGGAGGATGCATAATACAATACACCAGATATAACAAATACACCTGATATAACATTTATTCTTGAGAAATGTACAGAAACAGTTGAGTTCTTCATAAACCACTGACATCTATATGGTGTCTTCTCAGGTATGTCTCCATATGAAAGGGTAACATGTAGTTTATAAGTAGAAGAAGCATTTATTTTCTTCGTCTGTGCATTATCAGCAGTCACTTCCCATTGTCTCTGCTGGATGCAAAAAGCTTCTAATTTACTTCCATTGGCTGCCTATCTATAAAACCACTCTGAACGCATTTCTGTTACATCTGGTGATGTTGCTAAGCAACTAAAATGCACAACATAGGAGACACAGAAATCAGTGCTGTTTCTTGAATGAAATTGAAAAATATTTATACCATGAAAAAGGCCAGTAGCCAACGCCCACACTACCACCTCAGTGCGGCCGTAACCAGCAGCCGACACTAGGAGGGCTTTGAAAGGCACCTATGAGGCAAGTTCCGGAGGCTTCCTTTTCTTTCATAATCGCTTCCGTCCCCACCTCTGCACCCCTTCCCATCTGTGACTCACCGCTAATGTAGCGAATGGAAAGTGAAACCAGTGGGAGCCCTTTATGCTCATCGATTTCACTTCCTAATCAATGCGGAGGGCATAACTTGCCTCACCTGTAAGATCAGTGGGAGAAAGCCAACTTTGGAATCGTGAGGATGTCCCCTTTCCAGCACTGTCTCTCCCTAGTAAGTCCCTGCTTGGAGATTGCCCTGAGAGGGAGACCCCAAAGCAGGGATTATTTGGGGTGGGGGATTGCCCCCCTGGTTACGGATCTTTTCTCCTCCCCTGAGCACTAACAGTCTTTCTACCCCCCCTGGAGGGGGGGACTGGGATGAGATGATACTTACCTCCAATCTGCTCTCCCATTGGGGGCAGAAAGTTAAGTAGACACCAGAGATTTTTGATGTAAATTATTTGGAAGGGGTGACGGTGACCCATCCTGATATAGAACCATGCCCCACCCTGAACGGGGTGATACTGTCTTTCTGGTTGTATGACGGAACAACGAGTTCCTCAACCCCGCATACCAAAACAACTCGGTCTGAATAATGACCGCGTTTTAACCCCGCATTGCTTTACCACGATTTTTCGTGGAAATGGCATGCATGGTAAAGGGGTATGCGTAGCTAAGGTTACAACCCTTTTCCCTCTCCCCCTGAGCCCTAAAAACGACCCGCTCTCCCCGAATCCCTAAAAACTACCCCATCCCCCTCCCTGAGCCCTAAAAACAACCCCTAAAAAAATACCCCGAACCCCCATGAAACTACCCTGAACCCCCACCCCTAAAAACTACCCCAAACCCATCACCCCTTAAAACAACCCTGAACCCCCAACTCCTGAAAACTACCCCGAACCCCATCCCTATAAACAACCCCGAACCCCCACCCCTAAAAACAACTCCGAACCCCCCACCCCTGAAAACTACCCCAAACCCCCACCATCCCTGAAAACTACCCCGAACCCCCCCACCCCTAAAAACAACCCCGAACCCCTTCCACCTCTGAAAACTACCCCAAACCCCCTCCACTCCTGAAAACTACCCCGAATCCCCCTACCCCTATAAACTACCCCGAATCCACCTACCCCTATAAACTACCCCGAAACACCCCTCACACCTAAAAACTACTCCGAACCCCGCCACCCCTGAAAACTACCCCGAACCCCCACCATCCCTGAAAACTACCCCGAACCCCTCACCCCTAAAAACAACCCCCACCCCTGAAAACTACCCCGAACCCTCACCACCCCTCAAAACTACCCGAAACCCCCCTCCACCCCTGAAAACGACCCCAAACCCCCACCCCTAAAAACTACCCCGAAACCCCCACCCCTAAAAACTAACCTGAACACCCCCACCCCTGAAAACTACCCAGAACCCCCATCCCTAAAAACTACCCCGAACCCTCCCCACCCCTAAAAACAACCCCAAACCCCCACCACCCCTGAAAACTACCCCGAACCCCCTCCACCCCTTAAAACTACCCCAAACCCCCACCATCCCTTAAAACTACCCCAAACCCCCACCACCCCATAAAACTACCACCGCACCCTCACCATCCATTAAAACTACCCCGAACCCCCACCCCCCCATAAAACTATCTCGAACCCCCACCACCCCTGAAAACTACCACAAACCCCCCACCAAACCCAGACCCACTTATCTGTCCATGTCCGTGTCCGCTTGCCGATGCTCCTCTTTCCCCTTCCATTCCGAACACTAGAGCACATTTGCCTTAACCACGCATGTGCATGTTTAAGACAAAGTCGTTGTTCGAGCAAGCGTAGTTACGTTGCGGGCTTCCGGAACTTGTGAATCTGGCCTCGTTGTTCCGGGTGTTCCCTTGTCTTTCTGCACCCCCTACAAGGCAGCTTGAAGGGGGGTGACCCCAATCTGCCCCTAGGTGGGTGTAGAAAGCCCCATAGACACCGGGGAAATTTTCATTCTAAAAAAAAGCGGGGCAGTTCACCCTGGCAAAGAGCCTTGCCCCCACCTCAAAGGGGAGAATATAGTCTTCCTCCCACCTGGGAGCAAAATTGGGGACTTTTAGCCATAATATAGCCCCTCAGTGGGGTAGAAACCCTAGTAGACACCAGGGACTTTGAAATGGCATCAGAAAAAAATTGGGGTGGCCCATGCTGGCATTGGGCCATACTTTCACCCCAGGAGGGGCAATACAGTCTTTGTGCCCCATGGGAGGCAGGTAGGAGGTTTGCCTGTATTGGGGGCTTGCCCATTACCTGCTCCCCATGGTGGTAGAAAGCCCACTAGACACCAGGTATTTTATAGTGGAGCTAGAAAGGGGGCTGTCCCACGCAGGCAGTTGGTTATATCCCCACCCCAAAAGTGGCCACAGTGTCTCTCTGTTCCCCCATAGGATAGAGGTGGAGCTGGCCTCCAATCCCCCCTCCCCCCGGCCCTGGGGAGGGTATTTTTTAACTTTCTGCACCTGCAGACTCATGCATCCCCAACCCCATGGCAAGCAAGAGTAAATTTCTATTTTTCTGGGTGTAGTTTTGTGGTGAGTAAATCCGGAGACAGGAGGCGATTGAAATGGATTTATTCTCAAAGGTCTCGCCCACGACGTACAGCGACCCGCAGGCTCAGATCCCAGGAAGAACTGGCGTGTCCCCTGGAATCCTCACCCGCTGCTCACACTGCCCGCATGGGCCACAGTCAAACCATAACAAGGCATTCAATAAACAACAAGTAGAGAGGGTGCAGCTCGAGCGTAGAACATATCGCACGAGCTGCACCACGCATTGTCAGAAGTACATTGCAACATATTACATCATCTTTCCCCAAAAAATAAACGAAAAAAAACTACAGGTCCAATAACAATTCTGAAAAATTAATACATTACATAATCATCAAACTTACTAGGTCTCCTTACCACACGTGACCTTGTACAACCAGCATTGTATTGCAAATCAGTACTCTGGAGGACACTGCTTCTGCCTCTAACATCAGCCCCATGACGAGGTCTGTCATCCCTAGTGTCTTTGCACAGTTGTATCCATTGTGTAAAATCAGAGTCACACTTGGAGCCCTTCCTGGATTTAATGATGCCTGCCTGCTGCGGTGTGAGTCTAACCAGACTGCATTTATTCCACCATCCCTTATTTTCTAGGAGCACTGATCCCTTGCCCACTCTAGAAATTCTTGTAGGTGAAGAAAAGCTTGACTAACCTTTCTCGACCATGCCTGGTTTTCTGGGTAAAATCTCATCACCAACAGCAAAATCAAGCTCAATATTATTATACTTGTCAAAACTTTGTTTCATTCTTGACTGTCTTTCCACAACCCTTGCCTTAACCTGTTTCTTTAATGTGTAATCTCCCTTTGTTTCATTGGGAACACAGTCCCTAAGCCAGGTGGGAAATAAAGCGGAATGATCTTTGCGAACTCTTAACAGTGAAAATGGGGTGACACCAGTGGTACAATGAGGTGTAGTGTTGTACTCCCATACAACACTACACTCCTCTCCTGCCACGTCTATATCCCTTCCTTGATAACTTTGTTCCCTCTTTCCACCATTAGTCGGTGAATACAAAGCAACTCTTAGGTGTTTAACGTCATGCTTACTCCAAAACTTACCCATTGAACTAGAAATAAAATGTGAATCATTATCGGTCACCAGAGATCTGGGCGAGTCCTCAATGGCCAACACTTGCTCTAGAAATTTGATGGTCGCCTCAGATGAGGGAGAATTGACAAAAGAAAAGTATAGCCACTTAGAAAAGTAGCTGAGTAACAAAATTACATATCTCATGTCGCCAGGGAGTGAGATATATGGTCCAGCAAAATCCAGGGCCAATTTGTCCAAAGGTGCCTCAGGGTATGGAACAGGATGCAAAAACGTTTTACTGACTTTCCAATGTTTATCAGAAAGAAGACACTTGGGACACTTGTCAAACACTTGTTTGACCTGACTATCCAGAGCAGGCCACCAATAATGTTGTTTGATACGCATACATGTCTTGGTGGTGCCAAGTGCCCTTGATGTCCTTTGGATATGATAAACTCCCATAACTTGAACGGGGGAACATGTAGAACACCTCTTGGAACCAACCCGTTGACCAAAGACAGTTCTGCTGATACCTGAGCATAAGTCTTCAAGTCACCTTGTAAATCTAATCTCTGGCCAACCCTGAACTATGTACACACTGACCTGCTTAAGGGTTTCATCTTCTTGAATGGTATTATTCCAATCCTCCTCTGAAAAGATGCACTCATTATCCAGACAGGTCTGCACAGCATCCACGTATGTAACACAGACGTCATCATCCGTTTCAAGTTCTTCATCTAATTCAGGCAGAGGCATATGAGAAAGGCAATCAGCTTGAAAAATGTTCCCACCGGCCACAAGGCATATGTTAAACGTGTATTCATGCAAATGTATAAGCCTCGCAGAGACTTAAATGGCCCAAACACAGGACAGGGCCTCACGCTCAATTGTACTATATTTTTGTTCGTATTTTCTAAGAGACCTGGATGCAAATGCAACAGTTTGTTCTCTCTCTCTCCTATCCTCTGGCTTAAAACTGCCCCTAGACCACGGAGGCTGGCATCTACGGTGATAAGAGAAGTGCAGTAATCCCTGAAAGCAGATAGTGCCGGAGCACCTACAATTCGGTCCTTCACCTTGTCAAATGCAGTCTGCATTTCCTCCCCTCAAATGAACTTCTGTCATTACGTAACAGAGATCTGAGAGGATCTACTGCTACGCATACCCTGACACAAATCAAGCGTTATACTCAGTGAGACCTAAAAAGGATCGCAGAGCATCACGATCAGTAAGTGCACTGGCATCTCTAATAGCTTTGACCAAAGAAAAAGGCTTGGTTCCCCCGTCAGTGATGGTATGACCCAGGTAATCTAAAGAATTGGTGGCAAACTTACATTTATCTTGTCTGACAGTCATACCTCAATGAGCCAGTATGGACAAAACTGTATCCAGAATGCAATGCAGATCCAATGACTCCGCAAAAACCAGAATATCATCCTGGTATGCTTGTACTCCTTCAAAATCAGTAAACAGGACATCCATGAGTTTTTGGAAAACACTGGCGGCTGATGCCAACCCAAACGGCAGCCTCAAATATTTGTACGCGCCAAATGGGGTAACAAAAGCCGTCAGTTCCTGTGACTCCTTGTCTAATGGTATTTGTTAGTATGCTGATCTTAAGTCAATAATGGAAAATCATTTAGCGTTGCCCAAATTAGCCAACATCTTGTGTATCCTAGGTAGAGGGTGACAATAAAAATATTAGATTTTTTTTTTTTTAAATACAGATTTTATTAAGTTTTGCAATTTTGGTGAAAAAACATATTACATTACATTTGTGCATAAACTAGTCTGTTGAATCATAGAGGAGACAGCAGATAATGGAAAGATAATATGACCAGTAATAGAATCATAATAATTATGTCTTCAAGGTACCTATTTACATATATAGGTCGTAGAAATAGGCAGTACTAAGTAGTGTCTATAAATTCTAATATGCAATATACATATATAAGCGATATTTTGATCACAATCCTGACTGCATTGTCTATTATCTCGTTATTAAGCATCTAATCTGTATTGAAGATAACAAAAAGCCCCACAACAATAAAAAACTGTGCTACTAAAAAACTAAGGGGCTCATTACGATGGCGGAACGATCGCCACCGCCGGGCCGGCGGTGGCGATCGTTCCGCCATCATATTGAGACTTACCCACCGCCATATTAGGATGGTGGAGGGTATCGCGGCGGACGCAAAGTCCGTCTGCCGCTTTTCCGCCGGTGGCAATCACACCGATTGCCTGGCGGGCGGAGCAGGGCCACTAATATGGTGGCGGTGCCTAGCAGGCACCGTCCGCCATATTAGGATGTGTGTGACCATGCGCCTTTCCATGGCTGCGATGTCGCCATGGAAAGGCTGGCAGGGATTGGGTTTGGGGGCCCGTTGTTGGCCCCCCTTGTGGGGGGGTTGTTGCTGCAATGGGGGGTACCCATGGTACCCCCCTGCATTTCCATGCACCAAGTGGCAGGCACCGCGTGGTGCCCGCCACGCGGTTCAGGGAAATGCGGTGCAAGCACTTTCAACATTGCGGACGGTGCTGCAGCCAGCAGTACGCCCGCAATGTTGAAAGCCCTGGATGCGCCCGCCAGTATGGCAGGCGCATCCTAATTGCAGTGGTGGGACCAACGCATGTCTGGCGGGCGGTCCCAATCACCGCTACGGTGGCGGGCGGACCAAGTCCGCCCGCCATCGTAATCAGCCCCTAAGTGTCTGTCTCAAGTTCCATCGGGGGGGCAGGTCATGACAGGAGCATCAATATCTGGGGCGGGTGGGGGTAGGTGGGGAGGAGAAGGGAGTCAGGGAAGGGGAGGGGGGAGAAGGGGGGAGAGGGGGAAAAAGGAAGGGGGGGGAAGGAGCAGGTCACGATTTCAGTATCACCTCAGTCATCAGTGACATCCACATTTTGCATTTTGAAATGTTCTATCAGTTGAGCCCATTCTAGAGATATAGGTTTCTTCCTCAGCCCTCTGTATTCTTCGCGGTGCAATGCCTCCCTCTCAGCAGTGGCCCATTTTATCACTTCTTCCCCTTACTGCCCTTTGCGTGGTGCCCTGTGTGACTTCCATCGCTGTGTGATAAGCCTCTTGGCCAACATTAAAATGAGACTCGTGAAGCAACGCAATACTTTTGCCTTCTTGGGAAGAGGAGAGAGCCCTAGGAGGCAGGCCTCAAAGGTGTTCCAGGAGGGATGCTCTGAGAGGTATGTGAGGCCCTGGAGAACCTCCGTCCAAAATTCCACAAGGGAGAGGCAGGTCCAAAACATGTGCATAAAATCTGCCTCCAGGCTATGATTGCCTGGCGGGCGGAGCAGGGCCACTAATATGGTGGCAGTGCCTAGCAGGCACCGTCCGCCATATTAGGATGTGTGTGACCATGCGCCTTTCCATGGCGGCGATGTCGCCATGGAAAGGCTGGCAGGGATTGGGTTTGGGGGCCCGTTGTGGGGGGGTTGTTGCTGCACTGGGGGGTACCCATGGTACCCCCCTGCATTTCCATGCACCAAGTGGCAGGCACCGCGTGGTGCCCGCCACGCGGTTCAGAAAAATGCGGTGCAAGCACTTTCAACATTGCGGACGGTGCTGCAGCCAGCAGTACGCCCGCAATGTTGAAAGCCCTGGATGCGCCCGCCAGTATGGCAGGCGCATCCTAATTGCAGTGGTGGGACCGCCGCATGTCTGGCGGGCGGTACCAATCACCGCTACGGTGGCGGGCGGACCAAGTCCGCCCGCCATCGTAATCAGCCCCTAAGTGTCTGTCTCAAGTTCCATCGGGGGGGCAGGTCATGACAGGAGCATCAATATCTGGGGCGGGTGGGGGTAGGAGAGGAGGAGGAGGGAGTCAGGGAAGGGGAGGGGGGAGAAGGGGGGAGAGGGGGAAAATGGAAGGGGGGGAAGGAGCAGGTCACGATTTCAGTATCACCTCAGTCATCAGTGACATCCACATTTTGCATTTTGAAATGTTCTATCAGTTGAGCCCATTCTAGAGATATAGGTTTCTTCCTCAGCCCTCTGTATTCTTCGCGGTGCAATGCCTCCCTCTCAGCAGTGGCCCATTTTATCACTTCTTCCCGACAGTGCCCTTTGCATGGTGCCCTGTGTGACTTCTATCGCTGTGTGATAAGCCTCTTGGCCAACATTAAAATGAGACTCGTGAAACAACGCAATACTTTTGCCTTCTTGGGAAGAGGAGAGAGCCCTAGGAGGCAGGCCTCAAAGGTGTTCCAGGAGGGACGCTCTGAGAGGTATGTGAGGCCCTGGAGAACCTCCGTCCAAAATTCCACAAGGGAGGGGAAGGTCCAAAACATGTGCATAAAATCTGCCTCCAGGCTATGACACCGGGGACACTCTGAAGAGGAATTGGGGTACATGTGCTGTATCACCCGAGGTGTGAGATAGGCCCTATGCAGTACAAATATCTGTATAGTTTTTAGTCGGGCATTCCGGGACACGCGCCTGGGATATTCAAGGATCTGCACCCATTCCCTGTCAGTAAATTCTCTAGACATGTCCGCCTCCCATCTTTGACGAAGAGACAACAGGGAAACTCCCAAATGGGACCGTAGGCCTCGATACAACCACCGAACTAGGTGACTGCCATGTCCCATTATGTGCAGTGTCTGTAACAGTTTAAAGGTCGGGGGCTCTTTCTGATCTACTAACCAGTACTTACGCACATATTGTGTAACCGCGGCATGTGTTAAGAATTGTGTCGGGGGGGCCGAATAGGTCTGTACGAATCCTTCATGAGGCATTAGGTTTCCGTCCAGAAATAAGTTCCCTACAGTTGTAGCACCAGGCTCCACCCAACCACGTAGTCTAGTAGCAGATAATATTCCCCGGAACGTGGGTAAGCCGCACAGGGGTACATTTGGGGCATATGGTGCAGGTGCACCAGCATACTTCATCGCCAGTTTCCAATAGTAGAGTGCAATATGTAAAAGAAATGGAGGGTCTTTCACCCGAGGTGCTCCAGGGCATAATAAGGATTGTAAAGTCCCAGCCCGCAAGCGTTCGGGCGAATAGCCTATCTCAAATAGATTATGACCAGCCAACCAGTAAGCTAACCATTGTAGTTGGGCCACTATGGAATAGGCTTTGAAATCTGGTGCTCCCATGCCCCCCTCAGTACTTGGTAATTGCATTTTAGCAAGAGCTAATCTGTGACGGCCCTGCCCCCAAAGTAATGATGTCAATAACGTATCCAGTGCTCTGTAGATCCAGGCAGGAAGGACCAAAGGGAGATTCGCAAATTGATACAGTAGTCTAGGGAGCATAACCATCTTAGAAACGGCTACACGGCCTGCAGTAGTTAAAGGCAAGGTATTCCAAAACGCTACTTGGGTTCTGAGGTTATTAAGTGAACGGACAACATTTCCATCTAATGTGTCCGAAGTAGTTCTGTAAATATGGATCCCTAAATATTTAAAGGTAGTGGGTTCCACCCTGAACTGCATTAGACCAAATTGAAGCGTGGGGAGAGTGTATGTGTCATAAAACGAAAAAGCCACTGATTTGGAGGCATTAAGGCGCAGTCCAGATATCTCCCCAAACTGCTCAAACAGCAACGCGACAGGTGCCATATCTACATGCAAATCTGCAAAATAAAGCAACATATCATCCGCATATGCTGAAACAGAGTGACGTAGCTGACCCACCAGAATGCTATATGGTGCCATCGTGCAACGTAGCTGTTGTGCCAGGGGTTCTAAAGCAAGTACAAACAGCAAGGGCAACAACGGGCGCCCTGTTGTGTACCCCGAAACACATTATAGGCTGGGGAGATATTAGTACCGGTCTTGGCCCGTGCCGTAGGTCTAGTATAAAGTAGCTCCACCCACTTAATAAATGCTGAGGGAATCATATATTTAGCCAATGCAGCCAGCATATATGACCAACTTAAAGAGTCAAAGGCTTGACGGATATCTAGGGAGAGGCAACCCGCATGGGGGGAATCGGATCGGGCAGATTATAAAAGGGCATAGAAGCGACGTATGTTCAAGGAGGTGCTGCGGTTGGGTATAAAGCTGCATTGGTCCGTGTGGATCAGAGTGGGGAGTAAGGGGAGCAGTCTCGATGCCAAGAGCTTACTAAGCATTTTGTATTCCGTATTAAGGATCGATAGGGGCCTATATGATGTAAGATCTATTGGGGACTTATCAGGTTTTAACAGAGAGGTCACTATCACCTCCCTGGTCGTAGGGGGTCAGGCTCCCTCTGCCAGGGCAGTAGTATATAGCTGGAGCAGTTTAGGGACCATGGGTGCTGCGAAGGTAGAATAGAACTCAATGGGGAGCCCATAGGAACCTGGGGTCTTGTTGCGAGCAATTCCTCGTATAGCTCCCCGGATTTCGGGCGCGGTCAGGGGGGCTGCCAAATCCTCAGCTTGATCTGCCGTGATAGTGGGAAGCACTATTGAGCCCAAGAATGTATCGGTGGCGTCTGCCACGTCATGAGAGGAGGCGGCATAAAGGTCTGCATAGTAATCATGGAATGTCTTATTAATGTCTACCTGAGTGGTGAGCAACTCACAGTGTTTATTACGGATGGCCAGAATAGGTGTAGGGGAAGGCTGGGGTCTAATCAATCTGGCCAGCAGTGTGCCTGACCTGTCTGAATCCGCGTGTGTGTGCTGCGTGTATGCACGTAAGTCTATCACTCTCAAGTGTTCTAACAGCTCAGCATATCTAACTCTGGCCTCCTGGAGGTCCGGCTCCTTCCTGTTATCAGACTGAGCAGCTACTTCTAGCGCTTGTAACAAATCCTCTTGGTCTGTGAGATCCCGTATGGCTTCACGCCGAATCCCTACCAGCGCCCCCATAGGGACCCCTCGGATTATTACCTTAAACGCTTCCCAATCAATAATCCTAGACGTTGCCGTACCCTCGTTGTCAGTAAAGTATGTGTTAATGGTAGTGGCTAATTTATCCCGATAAATCGGGTCTTCTAATTGTAGCGGTTGTAGGCGCCATGTGGGAATCGGCGTGGGGGCTCGACCCCAATTAAGTATCAACTCCAGGAGATTGTGGTTGGAAATAGTTTTACCTAAATATGTGGTACGCACTTTCATAGGGAACAGGTCTGAAGAACAGAGGAAATGGTCTGGACGTGTGTGCAGGGAGTGCGGATAAGAATAGAATGAGTATTCCCGCATACCAATGTGTTGCATTCTCCATACGTCCAACAGTCTCCACCCCCTCGCCCAGTTAGTCAAGTTGACCGCTTGTACAGTGGCGGCCACGTTGATTAAGGGAGGGTGTGATCGGTCAAGGTGAGTATCAAACACAGCATTAAAATCCCCTCCTATTATCCATGGATATTGCGCCCAGTCTGATAGGGCCTGTGAAAGGCGAGAAAGGAAGGCATCCTGATCAGTATTAGGCGCATAGGTTGACCCTAAGACCACCTGTACACCATCTAATATCCCCAGTAATAATACACATCTCCCTTGATCGTCGATTCTACTCTCGGTCAGTGAGAAAGGGACTTCCACTCGCAGCCAAATCGCCGCTCCCCGGGAGAAGGAAGAGTAGACTGTACCATATAATTGGCCCCTCCAACGTCTCTGTACCTTATTAAGTTCAGTAGTGATCAAATGCGTTTCTTGGAGATATACTATCTGTGCCAGGCGGCGGTGTAATTGGGCAACTATCCTATGCCGCTTGTGTATCGAACCCATCCCCCGTATATTTCAGGAGATGACAGTATATGACTTTGCTACAGACATAACATCCAAACATGTATCCCACCCCCCCACCCCACAGGCCCCCGTCCCCCACACCCCCAGGAACATCTGGAAACAGATCAGTAGCTTAAACAAAGGAACAGAAACCCAATACCGGGTCAAACGACTAAACTTCGGTTGACCAAACTGTGTGCGAGCATAACATATAACTCACTGAATAACAAAAAGGCTTCTCGCCCGTGGGGTAGGCTGCTTACTTGAGATACGTAAGTATCGACTAGAAAAAGTGGAGTAACCCAGGACAGGCCGGGCCACGGGATCATAATATCTAAGCTTACCCTGCAGCCTCCTGCGAAGTCGTCTATGTTTGGAACATAATACAGCAAATGAAATATCAACTGTAAAGTGGGGACTAGCCCAGGACATGTCGGGCCATAGAACCACAATGATTAAACATTCCCTGCAACTTACAGTGGAGCAGTCCATATTTGACTCATAAATCAACCAACATTGCATAACATACAAGGAAGAAATGGGATTCCGCTAACGGGATGGACCAGTTTCGGAGAGCTGTAACAGTATTCCAGTTCATGACACATTTACAACATTATTCAGCCAGCGGGTCGTTGCTCAATTGCGTGGATACAGAAGGAAATAATGCCATACTGCCCCCAGAGTCTGAGTCCGTGGAAACTTCTACCGATGCACTAGAGCTGATATGCGCACGAGTAATCCGCAACGCTGAGGCTGAGCGGAGAGCGGCACGTCTGCTCTCCAGCACCGACTGTTGTGATGGAGGGGTGGCCACCGTGCTCTGCGTGGTGAGTCCTCTTCGCCTCCGATGCGGAAGGCGCCGTGGTTTTGGCTGTGACTGTGTGGGGCGCACGACTCGCGCAGTGTCCGGAAAATTCCTGTCCAGCCATTCCCATGCACTGTCAGGTGTGTCAAAGAAACAAGCACGCTGATTATAGATGATCTTAAGTTTAGCAGGGAATAATAGGGCAAATGTCAAGCCTGCTGCGTGGGCCCGGGCCTTGACCTCCATAAATAAAGCACGTAGGCATTGGACTGTTAATGTATAATCTGGAAAGATGGAGATTTTGGTATTGTCGAAAAGGATAGGGCCAGTATCCCGGGCTGCCTGCAAGATGTGATCACGGTCCCTGTAATTCAGAATTCTGGCCAACAGCGGTCTAGGGTTAGCACCAGGAATAGGTTTCCGCATGGGCACTCGGTGGGCCCGCTCCACTGTGAAAAGCACCGAGAGGCCTGTGGGGGCCACTTTAGTTTTCAGCCAGTCCTCGATAAAAGTAGTGGGGTGCTGCCCCTCCGCCCCCTCCGGAAGCCCCACAATGCAGAGGTTGTTACGACGGGCCATACCTTCCGCATCATCAGCTCGGGCCTGCAAGTTCTCAACCTGTTGCTGTAGCAGATGTATATGTACATCATGCTCCTTCACTTGTGGTTGTAGCGTTGAAATCGAGTGGTCAAAGTCTTTTACTTTATCCGCCAGTTTTTTATGGTCATCCTTAAGTAAGTTCAGTTCGGAAGATATAGTGCCTATTTGTTGCGCTACAGCTGAGCACGATTCACGGATTTCCTGAAGGATCATATCCAGCTTGTCAATGTGAGGAAGAGGTGTAGTGCCATCATCGGTCCGATGTGATTGCAACAAGGAGGTCTCAGGAGGCGGCGAGGCGGCCCCGGCCCGAGTCCGCCGTCGTCTTCGTATTATTTCTGCCCATTGCCTTCTGCAGTTCGGCCGTGTTACAGAGTAGGCCACAACCAGGGACACTCCGCGAGAACAGTCGATCAACAGCACAAGTCCAGTGATGGATACTGTCGTAACCAGTATCTCCTATTGTCTGTCCCTACCGGGGACAAGAAAGGCACACCCCGATGATTGTAGGCACTATTGGTGGCAAAGTAGTTCCGGGTACACAGTCGGACAATTGAGGGGTGGGGGGTTCTCAGACCACCATTGAATCAAAAGGGGGCAGTGCCCGCCACCACCGCTTGTGAAGAATTGGTGTCCTGATAGGCCCCGTCCCCCCTCCAACACCAGAGGCAAACACAGGCGCAGGAACGATCCGCGCTCTCACTGCGCCATATAAGAGACCCCTCTGGATCACCGCAGGCAGTGAAGGAGCAGGTAGAAAAAAGGAGGGGGGGGAAACAACCACCACCTTCACAGTACTCACTGCAGAGGGCGCCCCAGTGTACGCATTAGGCCGTAGGCAGAGGCTGCGCATGAGGAGGTGCTCCAAAGCCCCAAATCTGCAATAGTGATCAAGCAACAGGAATGACCGGTAGCACGAGGTACATCCCTATTCAGCAGCAGTCCATCCCCAACTGGTTCATGCCAGCATGTAGAGAGGGGGCCCCAGAGTCAAGCCACGTACTCGCAGCGTCAGGAGCTGAGGAGGAGAAGGGCCAGGCCGCCGGTTCTTCCTCTACAGCAGGCACGGCGGACACGAGTGCGGGCCCCGCAGACAGCACCAGCTGCTACATCAATTCAGAAGCCGGAGGCGCCCGCCCCCGCACACAGCATTGCTGGGCCCGGCCAGGGGATAGCGCAGCTCCTGAAGCAACAGACGCACTCACCGCGTCTCGTACTCGGAGATCACTGCGCCAGGACGGGAGGCCGATCGAGGAGCAGTTGAGGTGTAGGCAAGGGGGGGGAGGGAGAAGACCCCCCGCTCATCAGCGCTAGAGTTCCGTCAGTCCTGCACCAGCGCACACCAGACAACAGCAGGAACACTTCAGGTAGGCCGTCAGCCGGGGCCTCGCGCTGTGGGGCACCCCGCTGTGCTCGGTCAGCAGCGCGGCCTAGAGCATTAGGAAAGTCTGATGCTCACGGGCCTAGTTCACCTCCGTACCAGCCAGCCGCATCGGGTCCACTCCGGGACGCTGGGTGACCCGCAATCACACTCCACGGGTTCTGAAGGGGGTGCACTATGGTCGCCAGAAGTTCCGGTAGCTGTGCACTGCCTCACAGGGATGCAGGGCCGCTAGAGGCAGTCAGGAAATGCCGGATGAAGATCCCGGGCCCGGAGCTCGTCGCGTATGCGACCTCCATCTTGGGCTGCTAGCCACGCCCCCTTCAAAAAAAAAATATTAGAATTTAATGTGTGTAAGTTGGCACACAACCTGAGATTAACACTTGCAAGCAATGAATGGCAGTGGTACAGAGCACATGCGCCAGCAACTCCCTCCTATTATTCCAAGTAGTATAGAAATGAGTCAAAAAGTTTAGCAGTGTGCTCAATGTATAACACCGTGCCACCCACCCGGTGTTGTCTTATAATAGGAAGAGAACTCCCTATACAAATATTGTTAATTTAGATTACAGAGCACAACCAATTAGTATAACAAAAAAACTGACTTGTATGTCAGTTTATTTAATCATAAAAAACAGTCATTCATATCAAGGTTCAATACAAATTTTGGAAATGAAAATGAAGTAGTTGACACGTCGTAGATGTTTTGTAAAATGTTGACAGCCGACACGTGTTTCGTCGTGAAACGACTTCTTCAAGGCTAGTCAAAAAAATACTTATAACACATTCTCAATTTTACAAAGTTGGTCTATGATTTTGCAGAAACAAGTATATGTGACTTCAAAAAAAGACGTATCTGTCTTCTCTGTGGTTCCCAGAGTTTTGCATGACCAGCAAGCTAGATTGTGACATGATACATAAGAAAAAGTAATGCAAGATAGTCCAAACCGTGTCAGACCCAAAAATAAAAAAAAATAGAAAATGTATTGTAAATTATGAAACATGATAGTAGTGCCAACAGTAGTAGTGCCAAGAGTAATGCTTGGAAATTATATACATAAGCTAAACGTGATCACCCAGTGTTATAAAAAGACTGAAGAGAAGAATTAGCACATGCAGAAATGAATATGGGTAATATATCCAAGAGTCAGTGCCACTGACAAAGAGAAATGTGCTGTTTACAAAAATATTAAACCAAATGTACCTCATCGGTATCTATGTTTTCTTTAACTTATATATCGAATTTTCTCAATATATTAAGAAGAGTCACGAAGTAGACCGAAATGACAGTACTTGATCGGGCGTAGTGGTCTAAAATTTGTAAAAAAAGGCAATGTTATACAAAAAAGAAGAAAAGACTGACCAAATTGAATCTTGTAACGTTTTAGGGGCATTATTGACATACCTTAAATAGTTAATAAGTCAATGCTGAGAAAGATGTAAGTGTTCGTATCACAGTATCACTGGGTAAGTACTATCCCGTGGTCCAGCAGCAGAATCCCTGCTGGAAAGCTCCTATAGGGTAATATGCCGGGTATTAATTATTAGAGGTTTTTAAAATAACAAGACGATATTATTACGTTTCTCCTTAATTCATCGTCACCATAAAAAATAAGATAATAGCCCATGATATGCTTAGTATTAAGAATTCTCTAGAGTAACTAGATAGTATGCCGAATTTTGTTAAGTCGTGGTTCAGACCTCGAAAAAAGCAAACCTATTTATATTAAAATAGCTACATACAACAAGAAAAATCTTTGTTAGGCTTAGTTATTTGTTATCACGGCAAGTAGTAAAGCTAGAATTCAAGTATTATTTAATCGTAATGAACATATCTCCAATAAGAGCAACTATTATAAGTATTGAAAGATTTTAGAACAACAAGACAATACTGGTGAGTTTGTCCCTTGCGAACTCGTCACCACAAAAATAAGGCAATGGCCTACAAAGTGCATAATATTAAAAATTCTCAGGAGTACATGTATACAATGCCGGGTGTTGCTAATTCATAATTTAGACAGACCCCGGTAAAGTACAAATATATGGGTATAAACGTGTTTAAAAACGGCAAGACCAGTTATTGTTAGGCTTATTTATCGTCACGAAAAACAGTATAGCTAAAATTCGTAAAAGGATCGATGTTGTAGAATACATAATAGTAACTACATAAGCAAACTGGATATAACTACGTCCCAAGAGTTTAAAAGTTACTTGGAACCAGCTAGACGTTGTTCTCACCTGATTTCCAAAAGTGTGTCTCCACTCGGTCCCGTCCGTTAGCAGACCGCTATAGTGGGACGTAGAAATAGACACCGGCGGTTACTTCCCGCCATCGTTAATCTACATCGACAGTGATGAAGGACAAAACTAAGCATTCATCTGCATAGAATGGCTATCAGCGCCATCTTGAAACATGTTATCGTACACTGCGAAATACCTCAGTGTTGGATAATTACTTTATTATATCATGAAAGCACAAATGGAAATTAGACCATCGCTTACCGGCATATATTTTAAAATTTAAATATTTATAAACAAAAAAGGGGGATTTTTGTGTTAAAATAGTCAGTCTCCTAGGTTCGGAATTTGTTTAGTGAAAACAATGGTTTGAGAATTGTTTGACAGTGCAAATAGAGATTAATTGGATCAAGAGAGAGTCATGCATTTCATTTGTGGATAGATCGTATCAAACGCATGCATGATACATGGGGAAAAGAACACAATGCATGCCGTAATCATAGAAATCAGTGTCAGAAAAGTGCATATTCATATATTATTCTTACATAGTATCAAATGCATTTATGTGTCAAATAATTCTGTACTTAGAAATTACAATCAGATAAACAACATTGAAACATACATATGTATCTGGATAAACTTATAGACATGGGAGAAATGTTACAATACCCAAGTCATAATGAGGTACTATAGTAGTTTACCAGCTAGATGTTGCAAAACATTTATTCAGTTATCCTCTTATTATGACAACTGTCACATCTTGGTATCAAAAAATGCATACCCAGCTTAAAACGAGTTCAGTCTCTAAGAAAGACTGCCAGTTCCCTATCTATATTAAGCCCGAGGTCTACAGCTCTTAGTTTATTTATCCAAGTAGCCTCCAATTTGCGCAGACTATGCACTCTATCTCCACCTCTGGGATTGTCATAAGCTATTGCTATGCCATGGAATTTCAGACATGTCAGTTCAGCTGATCCATGAACTGAGTTAAAGTGCATTGCTAGGGGGTAGTTGGTATTATAGTTCTTAATAGCCCTTATATGTTCTTGCACCCTTTCTTTAAGCGACCTGATAATACTGCCTACGTAAATCTTTTTACAGGGGCATATAATGTTTCGGAGTGTCAGTCCGCGTTTATACACTATACTAGGTTTTATCGGTATAGTCTTACTAATAGTTGGATCCATGTGTAGTAAGTGCCAGTGTTTGTTCAGGATTTTGTATAATATATGACTGGCTGAGTTGTAAGGTGTAATCAGCTTAATCTGGTCCTTAAACTTAACACCCCTCTTTGTTTTGGATTTGTTGGCCAGAAGTCTTAGACGATTGAGACCCAATGCTTTGTTTTTGGCCTTCGCAAGCAGTTTGTGATCATATCCCCTAGCTTCAAATCTGGTGATGGCATATCCCATTTCTTTCTTAAAGATGTCATCTTCGCCACAATTACGTCTAATACGTACTAGTTCACCAAATGGTATGGATTTTACCTGTGATTTAGGATGGGCAGTATCCGCATGTAGAATAGCATTACATGCCGTGGGTTTTCTGTATAATTTAGAAAGGATCACCCCATTGTTTGCATATAGTTTAAGATCTAAGAATGCAATTTCTGCTTTATTGTATTCACTCGTGAACACCATGTTACATTGGTTGTTGTTTAGAAAGGTACAGAACTCATGTAATAATTCTGAACTGGCTGTCCAAATCATGAGAATGTCATCTATGTATCTTCCCCAATATATTACGTGTTCCATTAGATGAGGTGGGCATTTTGCCCAGATGAAGAACTTTTCAAACAACCCCATATACAGATTCGCTATTGAGGGAGAAAATTTCGACCCCATTGCTACTCCCTGGTGTTGTCGGTACCACGTACCATTATGTATGAATACATTGTTGTTCAATACTAGCGTAATCATATCAAGTAGCATCTCTGTATGTTCCCATAGTGTGGTATCTCTGTTAGATAAAAAGTGTCCTACTGCCTGTATACCCAGGTCTATTGGTATGGATGTATATAATGAGGCAATATCTAACGTTACAAAGCAACATTCTTCTGTCCAGTTAAAATCACTTAATTGATTCAATAGGTCTTTAGTGTCAAGAACAAAGGAAGGTAGGTTTTTCACAAAAGGCTGCAGAAAATGATCTATATATTCGGAGATGTGCTCGGTAGAGGAGCCAATGCCCGACATGATGGGTCTTCCCGGTGGAAAATCTCTGGGTTTGTGGATTTTAGGTAGGACGTATAGGCAAGCTGCTACTGGATGTGGGACAAAGAGATATTTAAATTCCATGTCATTAATAAGGCCTTGCTCACGCCACTTTTTAAGATGTTCTTCCAGTAGATTCGTTATGCTCCCCATCGGGTTAGAAATTAATTTAGCATATGCTTGTGTGGCTGGAAGCTGTCTGTCGATTTCTGACAGGTAATCATCTGTGTCCATCAGGACTAGATTCCCACCCTTGTCGGCTTCCTTCAGTGTTATGTCTGGCAGTTGTTTTAAAGCCTGTAATGCCTTCCTTTCCCCCTTTGTAAGATTGTCTTTCTTGACAACATCATGATGTGAATAAGAATCCTCCCAATTAAATAAGTCCGTTGTCACCAGACGGTGGAACGTGTCAAGAGTATTGTAATTTGTCATTACCGGTTGGAAGGTGGATTTTGGTCTTAGGCCACTGTCTGTACTTAAATCTGATGGAATCCCTAAGTCGTTTAAAAGTTGTAACATGTTTGGAACATTTTGATCTTCATCTGTTATAGATAACAGTGTCCTAACATCATGCATGTCTTGAATAGTCCTGTTACTTTGTATGGCTAGAGATGTCTCTTGAGATGTCACACATTTCGGATTAAGCGCAAAGAATTTTTTCAATCTTATTTTACGCACAAATTTAAAAACATCCACATGCATTTGTGTAAAATTAGGTCCAACAGTCGGACAGAAGTTCATGCCTTTAGACAATAACTTTATTTCATCATCACTTGGTGTGTATTTTGACAGATTCACAAGTGCAATATCATTAGATTTTGCATACAATTCAGTATCATCATTAATACAGTTGTAACATGTATCATTAGGAGTGGTTATTTCTTCTGGTCAAATAGCCTTCTTTTCCTGTCTCTGCATGGTCTATTGTACCCCCTCCTGGTCTTCTTGTGGCATTTACGCGTTTGTTGTATTCTATTTTGTTCCCCTTTCTGAATCGTTCTACTTCTAATAAAAAAGAAGAAGAAGAAGAAGTAGATGTAGGTACATTTGTGCTATTGCTTAAACTTGTACCTGGTCCTTCCATTGATTCGCTCCTGATACTAGAGATGTCAGATTCACTGTTAGAAGTGACACTGTTAAGCTCCCCTTGTGGAACATGCTCCTTTTGCAAATTAGTTTGTATATTATCAAATTTGCGAGCAAAAGTGAAAACTCTGCCAGAACTGTAATCATTTGCATCTCTTTTTAATTTGCGTGATTTTTTGTCCTTAAGATACAACTGATATTTGTGTAGCACTTCTTCCAAGATTTTATAATTTTTTTCAGTTGCTTCGCTCAAATTTAGTTTGCTAATCTCCTCTTCTAATGCCTGAATCTCTAATAGTAGTTGGTCACGTTTTCTATCCGCATGTTTTATTAAAATTGACATCATGCCGTATGAAGAGTTGAATAATAGGTCCTCCCATTCCAGGAGTAAGTCTTCCCCCAGATCATCAAAAGCTGGAAAAATGATGATCCTAAGTCCACGTGGGACTTGTTTCATATCAATGTATTTTCTGAGAACTGTAGCGTCCCACCATTTGGAGGATTCTTGTTTACGCAACCGTTCTAGTCTTAGAAATTTGTTTTTAAGGCCTTCCTCCTTATTTGAGGTACTGGCCATAGTAGCATTAGTTTTGTTACCAAAAAGTTCTTGCAGGAGTTTATCCCTGTCATCTTTAAAGCTGGCCATGTTTAGTATTTAGAATGTTGTAACAATTCATATAATTGGGAATAGGAGTGCACAGCAAGACCACACAATAATAACACTTGCAAGCAATGAATGGCAGTGGTACAGAGCACATGCGCCAGCACCTCCCTCCTATTATTCCAAGTAGTATAGAAATGAGTCAAAAAGTTTAGCAGTGTGCTCAATGTATAACACCGTGCCACCCACCCGGTGTTGTCTTATAATAAGAAGAGAACTCCCTATACAAATATTGTTAATTTAGATTACAGAGCACAACCAATTAGTATAACAAAAAAACTGACTTGTATGTCAGTTTATTTAATCATAAAAAACAGTCATTCATATCAAGGTTCAATACAAATTTTGGAAATGAAAATGAAGTAGTTGACCTGTCGTAGATGTTTTGTAAAATGTTGACAGCCGACACGTGTTTCGTCGTGAAACGACTTCTTCAAGGCTAGTCAAAACAAGCATTGGCATAGCCAATAGGTCTCGCCTTTGCGAACTTATAAATGTCTAGCCATGCAGCACATTATCAGACTACCTAATACGTCATAAACGTAATACTGTGTGTGCCATATAGATTGTAATTGCATTTATATAGCGCTTACTTGCCCTGACGAGGCATTTAAGTGCTTTACGCCGGGCAACACTCTGCTCCGGATACCAAGATTAATGTATAGTTTAGTGTTATTACTATTAGTTACTGTGATTAGTCTTGTGCGCTCAAAGCAAACCATTCCATGGAGTCTTTTCAGTTTTTTATGGTGGACTAAAGTAATAGTGGTTGGTTCTTATCATTAGATAAGCATAAGTTGTTGGATAGCGTGCAGCCCCTTGCTGGAAGGGGTAAGTCTTATGCCATTACAGACGGACAACCCTGGACAGGTGAAAGGATGGCAGAGGGAATGGATATACCACAGTGAATGGATGTACCACAATATATTGAGGGCTCTGTGGTACATATTGAAAACGTGGCCGCATTATCAATATACATTTACTTAAACTTTGTAGCAAATACATTTGCACATACCCAGCTATCTAACACAGATAGCCTCTTCAGATTTGTCTGTGGGGCTAACGACACCCTGCGGCTAATGCAAAGACGTCCTGAACAGAAATGCTGGTACAGCAGCCAGATGCACTATTTTTCACCCTTCACCAAAGAGCATGACCTCGGGCTGAGGTGAACAATGAAAACAGACTCGGAACCTGTATTATGGAGGAGTTCAATCGTTGGTCTTTATCTGAACATTCTGATGCCGAAAAGGATTCCAGCAGTTTCTATACAACCGAAAATGTTTAGCATTGAAAGTACTGGAAATAAATTACCTGGCAAAACTTTGCCCGATTAAGTACCCTGGCTGAAAGCTAGATTTCAAACACTTCGCTCTTTCTATGTTCCACAGTATTTTAAGTAATTAAAATATCACAGAATACATTTCAAATAGTGACGTCATCAGACTGTCAAAAGTGATTTTTACCAGGACATGAGAAGCTGGCTCCTCTGTGTATTTCTTCTTTTCAGAAAGTGTGCTTGCATGAAGGCTGTACAAACAAGCATTGGCATAGCCAATAGGTCTCGCCTTTGGGACCTTATAAGTGTTTAGAAATGCAACAGTTTTTGTTGTTGCACCAAGGATATTGTACTGCATAACTAAATACTTATAAGGTTCCAAAGGCAAGACCTATTTGCTATGCCAATGCTTGTTAAGACTCTGCTCGTGCACAGGCTCTTAGAACCATGCTAGACCCTGAGCTAGGGTCTGGCTCGCCCTGTTTGCGTTGGCTCGCACTGTTAATGTGTTGGCTGGACCACCGCTAATGCTTTCTACATTAAATGTAACACGTATTAACTTTCAACTGTAACATTTTGTAGATTAATGCTTTAGAAATTAACAAAAGACACACAATTTTGTTTAAAATTAGGTGAAGAAATTCTGTGTTTTAAAGTGTGCATGTTTACCCACCTGGTTCAGTAAAGAAATACTCGTCGTCACGCTTACTTAACTCTATACTTCTACAGCCTGCCCGCCGTAAAGCGCTTCGACGCCTCGTCAGGGGTAGTAAGCGCTATATAAATGCAATTACAATTGCCTCATACGATGGTCGCGAACAGACACACGACTAAAACACATTGTGACCGTAGTTCATGATAACGTGCTGAACGTATACCTGCATTTGTTCATTCTAGACATGGAAAACTTCATCTCCCAGATGTCGCTGAAACCGGAAGCGGAAGCCTAGTTGTTGGAGCAGGAAGTGACCGTTGCTAAGCGAAGGTGACGAGTGACCTGTAAGGGCCTTATCGACAAGCTGAAAAGGGTCGGCGGGAGCAGGTGTGTGCAGGCGGCAATACTGTAAGATGGGACACACATTTTGATGTGTTGTGTTTAGGACTATGCAGTGCAAGGGGCTTTGCTGGGACTTTTCAGTGCATGCGTGGGGCTTTCATTAAAGACCCAACGTTTGGAGATATGCTGAACTGTTGCTTCTAGTAACAATCACAACGGTGTTTTCTCTTGGCTTTTTGTGGCTGTGCAGTCTCTGGGAGCTGGGGATGCCGAGATCTTGCCCGGATTCTTCTGACTCCTGTGGGCTATGCACTTGTTGTGCAATACTCCTAATTTTGCCATGTACGCTTTCTGTGAGCTGAGGCGGTTTTGACAGCTAGGGTCGTTCTGTGCTATACTGTCGCCATATTAAACATTTGCACATTGCTCATATTTTTGTTTGCGGATCTGGTGTTTTGGCATCTTGAGTGAGTTACACCATAAAAGTAAGCCGAAAAGCGTGTCAAGAAAGGTACAAATGTTCGAGTTGGACTCCAACATGCGATGGAGTTACTTTAACGACAGAACATAACGCGAAGTGTAGCGAGCGGGCAAGATATAGTAACCTCGAATACAACAAACAACCATGAATTGCCCTCTGCACTCAAACTACCGAAATAATAGTGGGGGTTTGAGATTTGTTAGTAAAATTCCCTATACAGTGCACCTTTTATTTGATCCATTACTCTTACTTCCATTGGTCAGATTCAGAGGAGAGGGGTGCGTAGCTGATCACAGCTCAAACACAGCGTGCCTTGGATAGGACAGAAGGGAGGAGAAGTTACTGGGGTGAGGTGGATGGTACAGTGCGGAGTGAGGCACTGGGATGACAAGCGACGGGGAAGGCGAACGGCTGAACCTGCATTTGCGGCGGCAGGAAGAGAGGAGGTGAGTCTGTGCATGCGGTGCTACTGTAATGTGAGTGGGGCGCAGCGTGCCTTGGATAGGACAGAAGGGAGGAGAAGTTACTGGGGTGAGGTGGACGGTACCGTGCGGAGTGAGACACTGGGGTGACAAGCGACGGGGAAGGCGAACGGCTGAACCTGCATTTGCGGCGGGAGGAAGAGAGGAGGTTTAGCGACTGACTATTGGTGAAAAGAACAGGGACTAGTCTGCATCGTCCCGCGAGTGGTGCGCGTGCGGCGGCAAAAGTGAAAGCAGCTGCAGCGTCGCGCGCTGGGGAGAGCTCTTTTTCAAAGCACATACTTGTGCTTGTGGCACGCCGCTGCGCACTCCGACGCGGGAGTCTGCTCCTTTTCAAAAGCACATACTCGTGCTTGTGGCGCGCCGCTGCGCACTCCCGCAAGGCGTGAGACCTAAAAACGGAGGCGAGTAGTGCGCGCGCGCTACGGCATAAGGAAACAGGCTGGCGAGTGGTGTGCGATGTGCGCGCACCATGACGAGAGAGGAAAGCCATATGGCGCCTCTGCTCGTCATTGTGCGCGTACCCGAACGCTCTAGGCAAGCCAAAAAAGACGTGGTCGCATTTCTGAAAGCCCACTGACTAAATGTCTCGCCCAGACCAGCGCAAGCGCTGTTTCACGGCGAGACCTAAAAATACATATGACACATACTCAATTTTACAAAGTTGGTCTATGATTTTGCAGAAACAAGTATATGTGACTTCAAAAAAAGACGTATCTGTCTTCTCTGTGGTTCCCAGAGTTTTGCACGACCAGCAAGCTAGATTGTGACATGATACATAAGAAAAAGTAATGCAAGATAGTCCAAACCGTGTCAGACCCGAAAATAAAAATAAAAAATAAAAAATAGAAAATGTATTGTAAATTATGAAACATGATAGTAGTGCCAACAGTAGTAGTGCCAAGAGTAATGCTTGGAAATTATATACATAAGCTAAACGTGATCACCCAGTGTTATAAAAAAGACTGAAGAGAAGAATTAGCACATGCAGAAATGAATATGGGTAATATATCCAAGAGTCAGTGCCACTGACAAAGAGAAATGTGCTGTTTACAAAAATATTAAACCAAATGTACCTCATCTGTATCTATGTTTTCTTTAACTTATATATCGAATTTTCTCAATATATTAAGAAGAGTCACGAAGTAGACCGAAATGACCGTACTTGATCGGGCGTAGTGGTCTAAAATTTGTAAAAAAAGGCAATTTTATACAAAAAAGAAGAAAAGACTGACCAAATTGAATCTTGTAACGTTTTAGGGGCATTATTGACATACCTTAAATAGTTAATATGTCAATGCTGAGAAAGATGTAAGTGTTCGTATCACAGTATCACTGGGTAAGTACTATCCCGTGGTCCAGCAGCAGAATCCCTGCTGGAAAGCTCCTATAGGGTAATATGCCGGGTATTAATTATTAGAGGTTTTTTAAAATAACAAGACGATATTATTACGTTTCTCCTTAATTCATCGTCACCATAAAAAATAAGATAATAGCCCATGATATGCTTAGTATTAAGAATTCTCTAGAGTAACTAGATAGTATGCCGAATTTTGTTAAGTCGTGGTTCAGACCTCGAAAAAAAGCAAACCTATTTATATTAAAATAGCTACATACAACAAGAAAAATCTTTGTTAGACTTAGTTATTTGTTATCACGGCAAGTAGTAAAGCTAGAATTCAAGTATTATTTAATCGTAATGAACATATCTCCAATAAGAGCAACTATTATAAGTATTGAAAGATTTTAGAACAACAAGACAATACTGGTGAGTTTGTCCCTTGCGAACTCGTCACCACAAAAATAAGGCAATGGCCTACAAAGTGCATAATATTAAAAATTCTCAGGAGTACATGTATTCAATGCCGGGTGTTGCTAATTCATAATTTAGACAGACCCCGGTAAAGTGCAAATATATGGGTATAAACGTGTTTAAAAACGGCAAGACCAGTTATTGTTAGGCTTATTTATCGTCACGAAAAACAGTAAAGCTAAAATTCGTAAAAGGATCGATGTTGTAGAATACATAATAGTAACTACATAAGCAAACTGGATATAACTACGTCCCAAGAGTTTAAAAAGTTACTTGGAACCAGCTAGACGTTGTTCTCACCTGATTTCCAAAAGTGTGTCTCCACTCGGTCCCGTCCGTTAGCAGACCGATATAGTGGGACGTAGAAATAGACACCGGCAGTTACTTCCCGCCATCGTTAATCTACATCGACAGTGATGAAGGACAAAACTAAGCATTCATCGGCATAGAATGGCTATCAGCGCCATCTTGAACCATGTTATCCTACACTGCGAAATACCTCAGTGTTGGATAATTACTTTATTATATCATGAAAGCACAAATGGAAATTAGACCATCGCTTACCAGCATATATTTTAAAATTTAAATATTTATAAACAAAAAAGGGGGATTTTTGTGTTAAAATAGTCAGTCTCCTAGGTTCGGAATTTGTTTAGTGAAAACAATGGTTTGAGAATTGTTTGACAGTGCAAATAGAGATTAATTGGATCAAGAGAGAGTCATGCATTTCATTTGTGGATAGATCGTATCAAACGCATGCATGATACATGGGGGAAAAGAACACAATGCATGCCATAATCATAGAAATCAGTGTCAGAAAAGTGCATATTCATATATTATTCTTACATAGTATCAAATGCATTTATGTGTCAAATAATTCTGTACTTAGAAATTACAATCAGATAAACAACATTGAAACATACATATGTATCTGGATAAACTTATAGACATGGGAGAAATGTTACAATACCCAAGTCATAATGAGGTACTATAGTAGTTTACCAGCTAGATGTTGCAAAACATTTATTCAGTTACCCTCTTATTATGACAACTGTCACATCTTGGTATCAAAAAAGGCCAAAAACAAAGCATTGGGTCTCAATCGTCTAAGACTTCTGGCCAACAAATCCAAAACAAAGAGGGGTGTTAAGTTTAAGGACCAGATTAAGCTGATTACACCTTACAACTCAGCCAGTCATATATTATACAAAATCCTGAACAAACACTGGCACTTACTACACATGGATCCAACTATTAGTAAGACTATACCGATAAAACCTAGTATAGTGTATAAACGCGGACTGACACTCCGAAACATTATATGCCCCTGTAAAAAGATTTACGTAGGCAGTACTATCAGGCCGCTTAAAGAAAGGGTGCAAGAACATATAAGGGCTATTAAGAACTATAATACCAACTACCCCCTAGCAATGCACTTTAACTCAGTTCATGGATCAGCTGAACTGACATATCTGAAATTCCATGGCATAGCAATAGCTTATGACAATCCCAGAGGTGGAGATAGAGTGCATAGTCTGCGCAAATTGGAGGCTACTTGGATAAATAAACTAAGAGCTGTAGACCTCGGGCTTAATATAGATAGGGAACTGGCAGTCTTTCTTAGAGACTGAACTCGTTTTAAGCTGGGTATGCATTTTTTGATACCAAGATGTGACAGTTGTCATAATAAGAGGGTAACTGAATAAATGTTTTGCAACATCTAGCAGGTAAACTACTATAGTACCTCATTATGACTTGGGTATTGTAACATTTCTCCCATGTCTATAAGTTTATCCAGATACATATGTATGTTTCAATGTTGTTTATCTGATTGTAATTTCTAAGTACAGAATTATTTGACACATAAATGCATTTGATACTATGTAAGAATAATATATGAATATGCACTTTTCTGACACTGATTTCTATGATTACGGCATGCATTGTGTTCTTTTCCCCCATGTATCATGCATGCGTTTGATACGATCTATCCACAAATGAAATGCATGACTCTCTCTTGATCCAATTAATCTCTATTTGCACTGTCAAACAATTCTCAAACCATTGTTTTCACTAAACAAATTCCGAACCTAGGAGACTGACTATTTTAACACAAAAATCCCCTTTTTTGTTTATCAATATTTAAATTTTAAAATATATTCCGGTAAGCGATGGTCTAATTTCTATTTGAGTTTTCATGATATAATAAAGTAATTATCCAACACTGAGGTATTTCGCAGTGTAGGATAACATGGTTCAAGATGGCGCTGATAGCCATTCTATCCCGATGAATGCTTAGTTTTGTCCTTCATCACTGTCGATGTAGATTAACGATGGCGGGAAGTAACCGCCGGTGTCTATTTCTACGTCCCACTATAGCGGTCTGCTAACGGACGGGACCGAGTGGAGACACACTTTTGGAAATCAGGTGAGAACAACGTCTAGCTGGTTCCAAGTAACTTTTTAAACTCTTGGGATGTAGTTATATCCAGTTTGCTTATGTAGTTACTATTATGTATTCTACAACATCGATCCTTTTACGAATTTTAGCTTTCCTGTTTTTCGGGACGATAAATAAGCCTAACAATAACTGGTCTTGCCGTTTTTAAACACGTTTATACCCATATATTTGCACTTTACCGGGTCTGTCTAAATTATGAATTAGCAACACCCGGCATTGTATACATGTACTCCTGAGAATTTTTAATATTATGCACTTTGTAGGCCATTGCCTTATTTTTGTGGTGACGAGTTCGCAAGGGACAAACTCACCAGTATTGTCTTGTTGTTCTAAAATCTTTCAATACTTATAATAGTTGCTCTTATTGGAGATATGTTCATTACGATTAAATAATACTCGAATTCTAGCTTTACTACTTGCCGTGATAACAAATAACTAAGCCTAACAAAGATTTTTCTTGTTGTATGTAGCTATTTTAATATAAATAGGTTTGCTTTTTATCGAGGTCTGAACCACGACTTAACAAAATTCGGCATACTATCTAGTTACTCTAGAGAATTCTTAATACTAAGCATATCATGGGCTATTACCTTATTTTTTATGGTGACGATGAATAAAGGAGAAACGTAATAATATCGTCTTGTTATTTAAAAAACCTCTAATAATTAATACCCGGCATATTACCCTATAGGAGCTTTCCAGCAGGGATTCTGCTGCTGGACCACGGGATAGTACTTACCCAGTGATACTGTGATACGAACACTTACATCTTTCTCAGCATTGATCTATTAACTATTTAAGGTATGTCAATAATGCCCCTAAAACGTTACAAGATTCAATTTGGTCAGTCTTTTCTTCTTTTTTGTATAACATTGCCTTTTTTTACAAATTTTAGACCACTACGCCGGATCAAGTACGGTCATTTCGGTCTACTTCGTGACTCTTCTTAATATATTGAGAAAATTCGATATATAAGTTAAAGAAAACATAGATACCGATGAGGTACATTTGGTTTAATATTTTTGTAAACAGCACATTTCTCTTTGTCAGTGGCACTGACTCTTGGATATATTACCCATATTCATTTCTGCATGTGCTAATTCTTCTCTTCAGTCTTTTTTATAACACTGGGTGATCACGTTTAGCTTATGTATATAATTTCCAAGCATTACTCTTGGCACTACTACTGTTGGCACTACTATCATGTTTCATAATTTACAATACATTTTCTATTTTTTTTTTTTTTTTTTTATTTTCGGGTCTGACACGGTTTGGACTATCTTGCATTACTTTTTCTTATGTATCATGTCACAATCTAGCTTGCTGATCATGCAAAACTCTGGGAACCACAGAGAAGACAGATACGTCTTTTTTTGAAGTCACATATACTTGTTTCTGCAAAATCATAGACCAACTTTGTAAAATTGAGTATGTGTCATATGTATTTTTTTGACTAGCCTTGAAGAAGTCGTTTCACGACGAAACACGTGTCGGCTGTCAACATTTTACAAAACATCTACGGCGTGTCAACTACTTCATTTTCATTTCCAAAATTTGTATTGAACCTTGATATGAATAACTGTTTTTTATGATTAAATAAACTGACATACAAGTCAGTTTTTTTGTTATACTAATTGGTTGTGCTCTGTAATCTAAATTAACAATATTTGTATAGGGAGTTCTCTTCTTATTATAAGACAACACCGGGTGGGTGGAACGGTGTTATACATTGAGCACACTGCTAAACTTTTTGACTCATTTCTATACTACTTGGAATAATAGGAGGGAGGTGCTGGCGCATGTGCTCTGTACCACTGCCATTCATTGCTTGCAAGTGTTATTATTGTGTGGTCTTGCTGTGCACTCCTATTCCCAATTATATGAATTGTTACAACATTCTAAATACTAAACATGGCCAGCTTTAAAGATGACAGGGATAAACTCCTGCAAGAACTTTTGGTAACAAAACTAATGCTACTATGGCCAGTACCTCAAATAAGGAGGAAGGCCTTAAAAACAAATTTCTAAGACTAGAACGGTTGCGTAAACAAGAATCCTCCAAATGGTGGGACGCTACAGTTCCCAGAAAATACATTGATATGAAACAAGTCCCACGTGGACTTAGGATCATCATTTTTCCAGCTTTTGATGATCTGGGGGAAGACTTACTCCTGGAATGGGAGGACCTATTATTCAACTCTTCATACGGCATGATGTCAATTTTAATAAAACATGCCGATAGAAAACGTGACCAACTACTATTAGAGATTCAGGCATTAGAAGAGGAGATTAGCAAACTAAATTTGAGCGAAGCAACTGAAAAAAATTATAAAATCTTGGAAGAAGTGCTACACAAATATCAGTTGTATCTTAAGGATAAAAAATCACGCAAATTAAAAAGAGATGCAAATGATTACAGTTCTGGCAGAGTTTTCACTTTTGCTCGCAAATTTGATAATATACAAACTAATTTGCAAAAGGAGCATGTTCCACAAGGGGAGCTTAACAGTGTCACTTCTAACAGTGAATCTGACATCTCTAGTATCAGGAGCGAATCAATGGAAGGACCAGGTACAAGTTTAAGCAATAGCACAAATGTACCTACATCTACTTCTTCTTCTTCTTTTTTATTAGAAGTAGAACGATTCAGAAAGGGGAACAAAATAGAATACAACAAATGCGTAAATGCCACAAGAAGACCAGGAGGGGGTACAATAGACCATGCAGAGACAGGAAAAGAAGGCTATTTGACCAGATCAAAAACACAGAAGAAATAACCACTCCTAATGATACATGTTACAACTGTATTAATGATGATACTGAATTGTATGCAAAATCTAATGATATTGCACTTGTGAATCTGTCAAAATACACACCAAGTGATGATGAAATAAAGTTATTGTCTAAAGGCTTGAACTTCTGTCCGACTGTTGGACCTAATTTTACACAAATGCATGTGGATGTTTTTAAATTTGTGCGTAAAATAAGATTGAAAAAATTCTTTGCGCTGAATCCGAAATGTCTGACATCTCAAGAGACATCTCTAGCCATACAAAGTAACAGGACTATTCAAGACATGCATGATGTTAGGACACTGTTATCTATAACAGATGAAGATCCAAATGTTCCAAACATGTTACAACTTTTAAACGACTTAGGGATTCCATCAGATTTAAGTACAGACAGTGGCCTAAGACCAAAATCCACCTTCCAACCGGTAATGACAAATTACAATACTCTTGACACGTTCCACCCTCTGGTGACAACGGACTTATTTAATTGGGAGGATTCTTATTCACATCATGATGTTGTCAAGAAAGACAATCTTACAAAGGGGGAAAGGAAGGCATTACAGGCTTTAAAACAACTGCCAGACATAACACTGAAGGAAGCCGACAAGGGTGGGAATCTAGTCCTGATGGACACAGATGATTACCTGTCAGAAATCAACAGACAGCTTGCAGACACACAAGCATATGCTAAATTAATTTCTAACCCGATGGGGAGCATAACGAATCTACTGGAAGAACATCTTAAAAAGTGGCGTGAGCAAGGCCTTATTAATGACATGGAATTTAAATATCTCTTTGTCCCACATCCAGTAGCAGCTTGCCTATACGTCCTACCTAAAATCCACAAAGCCAGAGATTTTCCACCGGGAAGACCCATCATTTCGGGCATCGGCTCCTCTACCGAGCACATCTCCGAATATATAGATCATTTTCTGCAGCCTTTTGTGAAAAACCTACCTTCCTTTGTTCTTGACACTAAAGACCTATTAAATCAATTAAGTGATTTTAACTGGACAGAAGAATGTTGCTTTGTAACGTTAGATATTGCCTCATTATATACATCCATACCAATAGACCTGGGTATACAGGCAGTAGGACACTTTTTATCTAACAGAGATGCCACACTATGGGAACATACAGAGATGCTACTTGATATGATTACGCTAGTATTGAACAACAATGTATTCATACATAATGGTACGTGGTACCGACAACACCAGGGAGTAGCAATGGGGTCGAAATTTTCTCCCTCAATAGCGAATCTGTATATGGGGTGGTGTGAAAAGTTCTTCATCTGGGCAAAATGCCCACCTCATCTAATGGAACACGTAATATATTGGGGAAGATACATAGACGACATTCTCATGATTTGGACAGCCAGTTCAGAATTATTACATGAGTTCTGTACCTTTCCAAACAACAACCAATGTAACATGGTGTTCACGAGTGAATACAATAAAGCAGAAATTGCATTCTTAGATCTTAAACTATATGCAAACAATGGGGTGATCCTTTCTAAATTATACAGAAAACCCACGGCATGTAATGCTATTCTACGTGCGGATACTGCCCATCCTAAATCACAGGTAAAATCCATACCATTTGGTGAACTAGTACGTATTAGACGTAATTGTGGCGAAGATGACATCTTTAAGAAAGAAATGGGATATGCCATCACCAGATTTGAAGCTAGGGGATATGATCACAAACTGCTTGCGAAGGCCAAAAACAAAGCATTGGGTCTCAATCGTCTAAGACTTCTGGCCAACAAATCCAAAACAAAGAGGGGTGTTAAGTTTAAGGACCAGATTAAGCTGATTACACCTTACAACTCAGCCAGTCATATATTATACAAAATCCTGAACAAACACTGGCACTTACTACACATGGATCCAACTATTAGTAAGACTATACCGATAAAACCTAGTATAGTGTATAAACGCGGACTGACACTCCGAAACATTATATGCCCCTGTAAAAAGATTTACGTAGGCAGTATTATCAGGCCGCTTAAAGAAAGGGTGCAAGAACATATAAGGGCTATTAAGAACTATAATACCAACTACCCCTAGCAATGCACTTTAACTCAGTTCATGGATCAGCTGAACTGACATGTCTGAAATTCCATGGCATAGCAATAGCTTATGACAATCCCAGAGGTGGAGATAGAGTGCATAGCCTGCGCAAATTGGAGGCTACTTGGATAAATAAACTAAGAGCTGTAGACCTCGGGCTTAATATAGATAGGGAACTGGCAGTCTTTCTTAGAGACTGAACTCGTTTTAAGCTGGGTATGCATTTTTTGATACCAAGATGTGACAGTTGTCATAATAAGAGGGTAACTGAATAAATGTTTTGCAACATCTAGCTGGTAAACTACTATAGTACCTCATTATGACTTGGGTATTGTAACATTTCTCCCATGTCTATAAGTTTATCCAGATACATATGTATGTTTCAATGTTGTTTATCTGATTGTAATTTCTAAGTACAGAATTATTTGACACATAAATGCATTTGATACTATGTAAGAATAATATATTAATATGCACTTTTCTGACACTGATTTCTATGATTACGGCATGCATTGTGTTCTTTTCCCCCATGTATCATGCATGCGTTTGATACGATCTATCCACAAATGAAATGCATGACTCTCTCTTGATCCAATTAATCTCTATTTGCACTGTCAAACAATTCTCAAACCATTGTTTTCACTAAACAAATTCCGAACCTAGGAGACTGGCTATTTTAACACAAAAATCCCCCTTTTTTGTTTATCAATATTTAAATTTTAAAATATATGCCGGTAAGCGATGGTCTAATTTCCATTTGTGCTTTCATGATATAATAAAGTAATTATCCAACACTGAGGTATTTCGCAGTGTAAGATAACATGTTTCAAGATGGCGCTGATAGCCATTCTATCCCGATGAATGCTTAGTTTTGTCCTTCATCACTGTCGATGTAGATTAACGATGGCGGGAAGTAACCGCCGGTGTCTATTTCTACGTCCCACTATAGCGGTCTGCTAACGGACGGGACCGAGTGGAGACACACTTTTGGAAATCAGGTGAGAACAACGTCTAGCTGGTTCCAAGTAACTTTTTAAACTCTTGGGACGTAGTTATATCCAGTTTGCTTATGTAGTTACTATTATGTATTCTACAACATCGATCCTTTTACGAATTTTAGCTTTACTGTTTTTCGTGACGATAATTAAGCCTAACAATAACTGGTCTTGCCGTTTTTAAACACGTTTATACCCATATATTTGCACTTTACCGGGGTCTGTCTAAATTATGAATTAGCAACACCCGGCATTGTATACATGTACTCCTGAGAATTTTTAATATTATGCACTTTGTAGGCCATTGCCTTATTTTTGTGGTGACGAGTTCGCAAGGGACAAACTCACCAGTATTGTCTTGTTGTTCTAAAATCTTTCAATACTTATAATAGTTGCTCTTATTGGAGATATGTTCATTACGATTAAATAATACTCGAATTCTAGCTTTACTACTTGCCGTGATAACAAATAACTAAGCCTAACAAAGATTTTTCTTGTTGTATGTAGCTATTTTAATATAAATAGGTTTGCTTTTTATCGAGGTCTGAACCACGACTCAACAAAATTCGGCATACTATCTAGTTACTCTAGAGAATTCTTAATACTAAGCATATCATGGGCTATTACCTTATTTTTTATGATGACGATGAATAAAGGAGAAACGTAATAATATCGTCTTGTTATTTTAAAAACCTCTAATAATTAATACCTGGCATATTACCCTATAGGAGCTTTCCAGCAGGGATTCTGCTGCTGGACCACGGGATAGTACTTACCCAGTGATACTGTGATACGAACACTTACATCTTTCTCAGCATTGACCTATTAACTATTTAAGGTATGTCAATAATGCCTCTAAAACGTTACAAGATTCAATTTGGTCAGTCTTTTCTTCTTTTTTGTATAACATTGCCTTTTTTTACAAATTTTAGACCACTACACCCGATCAAGTACGATCATTTCGGTCTACTTCGTGACTCTTCTTAATATATTGAGAAAATTCGATATATAAGTTAAAGAAAATATAGATACCGATGAGGTACATTTGGTTTAATATTTTTGTAAACAGCACATTTCTCTTTGTCAGTGGCACTGACTCTTGGATATATTACCCATATTCATTTCTGCATGTGCTAATTCTTCTCTTCAGTCTTTTTTATAACACTGGGTGATCACGTTTAGCTTATGTATATAATTTCCAAGCATTACTCTTGGCACTACTACTGTTGGCACTACTATCATGTTTCATAATTTACAATACATTTTCTATTTTTTATTTTTATTTTCGGGTCTGACACGGTTTGGACTATCTTGCATTACTTTTTCTTATGTATCATGTCACAATCTAGCTTGCTGGTCATGCAAAACTCTGGGAACCACAGAGAAGACAGATACGTCTTTTTTTGAAGTCACATATACTTGTTTCTGCAAAATCATAGACCAACTTTGTAAAATTAAGTATGTGTCATATGTATTTTTTTGACTAGCCTTGAAGAAGTCGTTTCACGACGAAACACGTGTCGGCTGTCAACATTTTACAAAACATCTACGACGTGTCAACTACTTCATTTTCATTTCCAAAATTTGTATTGAACCTTGATATGAATGACTGTTTTTTATGATTAAATAAACTGACATACAAGTCAGTTTTTTTGTTATACTAATTGGTTGTGCTCTGTAATCTAAATTAACAATATTTGTATAGGGAGTTCTCTTCCTATTATAAGACAACACCGGGTGGGTGGCACGGTGTTATACATTGAGCACACTGCTAAACTTTTTGACTCATTTCTATACTACTTGGAATAATAGGAGGGGAGTTGCTGGCGCATGTGCTCTGTACCACTGCCATTCATTGCTTGCAAGTGTTAATCTCAGGTTGTGTGCCAACTTACACACATTAAATTCCTAATATTTTTTTTTCTTGAAGGGGGCGTGGCTAGCAGCCCAAGATGGAGGTCGCATACGCGGCGGGCTCCGGGCCCGGGATCTTCATCCGGCATTTCCTGACTGCCTCTAGCGGCCCTGCATCCCTGTGAGGCAGTGCACAGCTACCGGAACTTCTAGCGACCATAGTGCACCCCCTTCCAGAACCCGTGGAGTGTGATTGCGGGTCACCCAGCGTCCCGGAGTGGACCCGATGCGGCTGGCTGGTACCGGAGGTGAACTAGGCCCGTGAGCATCAGACTTTCCTAATGCTCTAGGCCGCGCTGCTGACCGAGCACAGCGGGGTGCCCCACAGCGCGAGGCCCCGGCTGACGGCTCTACCTGAAGTGTTCCTGCTGTTGTCTGGTGTGCGCTGGTGCAGGACTGACGGAACTCTAGCGCTGATGAGCGGGGTCTTCTCCCTCCCCCCTTGCCTACACCTCAACTGCTCCTCGATCGGCCTCCCGTCCTGGGCGCAGTGATCTCCGAGTACGAGACGCGGTGAGTGCGTCTGTTGCTTCAGGAGCTGCGCTATCCCCTGGCCGGGCCCAGCAATGCTGTGTGCGGGGGCGGGCGCCTCCGGCTTCTGAATTGATGTAGCAGGCTGGTGCTGTCTGCGGGGCCCGCACTCGTGTCCTGCCGTGCCTGCTGTAGAGGAAGAACCGGCGGCCTGGCCCTTCTCCTCCTCAGCTCCTGACGCTGCGAGTACGTGGCTTGACTCTGGGGCCCCCTCTCTACATGCTGGCATGAACCAGTTGGGGATGGACTGCTGCTGAATAGGGATGTGACCTCGTGCTACCGGTCATTCCTGTTGCTTGATCACTATTGCAGATTTGGGGCTTTGGAGCACCTCCTCATGCGCAGCCTCTGCCTACGGCCTAATGCGTACACTGGGGCGCCCTCTGCAGTGAGTACTGTGAAGGTGGTGGTTGTTTCCCCCCCCTCCTTTTTTCTACCTGCTCCTTCACTGCCTGCGGTGATCCAGAGGGGTCTCTTATATGGCGCAGTGAGAGCGCGGATCGTTCCTGCGCCTGTGTTTGCCTCTGGTGTTGGAGGGGGACGGGGCCTCATCAGGACACCAATTCTTCACAAGCGGTGCTGGCGGGCACTGGCCCCTTTTGATTCAATGGTGGTCTGAGAACCCCCCACCCCTCAATTGTCCGACTGTGTACCCGGAACTACTTTGCCACCAATAGTGCCTACAATCATCGGGGTGTGCCTTTCTTGTCTCCGGTAGGGACAGACAATAGGAGATACTGGTTACGACAGTATCCATCACTGGACTTGTGCTGTTGATCGACTGTTCTCGCGGAGTGTCCCTGGTTGTGGCCTACTCTGTAACACGGCCGAACTGCAGACAGGCAATGGGCAGAAATAATACGAAGACGGCGGCGGACTCGGGCCGGGGCCGGCTCGCCGCCTCCTGAGACCTCCTCGTTGCAATCACATCGGACCGATGATGGCACTACACCTCTTCCTCCCATTGACAAGCTGGATATGATCCTTCAGGAAATCCGTGAATCGTGCTCAGCTGTAGGGCAACAAATAGGCACTATATCTTCCGAACTGAACTTACTTAAGGATGACCATAAAAACTGGCGGATAAAGTAAAAGACTTTGACCACTCGATTTCAACGCTACAACCACAAGTGAAGGAGCATGATGTACACATACATCTGCTACAGCAACAGGTTGAGAACTTGCAGGCCCGAGCTGATGATGCGGAAGGTATGGGCCCGTCGTAACAACCTCTGCATTGTGGGGCTTCCGGAGGCGGCGGAGGGGCAGCACCCCACTACTTTTATCGAGGACTGGCTGAAAACTAAAGTGGCCCCCACAGGCCTCTCGGTGCTTTTCACAGTGGAGCGGGCCCACCGAGTGCCCATGCGGGAACCTATTCCTGGTGCTAACCCTAGACCGCTGTTGGCCAGAATTCTGAATTACAGGGACCGCTGATCACATCTTGCAGGCAGCCCAGGATACTGGCCCTATCCTTTTCGACAATACCAAAATCTCCATCTTTCCAGATTATACATTAACAGTCCAATGCCTACGTGCTTTATTTATGGAGGTCAAGGTCCGGGCCCACGCAGCAGGCTTGACATTTGCCCTATTATTCCCTGCTAAACTTAAGA
This sequence comes from Calotriton arnoldi, assembly GCA_963921515.1. Lineage (NCBI taxonomy): Eukaryota > Metazoa > Chordata > Amphibia > Caudata > Salamandridae > Calotriton > Calotriton arnoldi. Next base: position 4,872 of record CAWUFW010018669.1, on the reverse strand, counting down.
TCATCTATAATCAGCGTGCTTGTTTCTTTGACACACCTGACAGTGCATGGGAATGGCTGGACAGGAATTTTCCGGACACTGCGCGAGTCGTGCGCCCCACACAGTCACAGCCAAAACCACGGCGCCTTCCGCATCGGAGGCGAAGAGGACTCACCACGCAGAGCACGGTGGCCACCCCTCCATCACAACAGTCGGTGCTGGAGAGCAGACGTGCCGCTCTCCGCTCAGCCTCAGCGTTGCGGATTACTCGTGCGCATATCAGCTCTAGTGCATCGGTAGAAGTTTCCACGGACTCAGACTCTGGGGGCAGTATGGCATTATTTCCTTCTGTATCCACGCAATTGAGCAAACGACCTGCTGGCTGAATAATGTTGTAAATGTGTCATGAACTGGAATACTGTTACAGATCTCCGAAACTGGTCCATCCCGTTAGGCGGAATCCCATTTCTTCCTTGTATGTTATGCAATGTTGGTTGATTTATGAGTCAAATATGGACTGCTCCACTGTAAGTTGCAGGGAATGTTTAATCATTGTGGTTCTATGGCCCGACATGTCCTGGGCTAGTCCCCACTTTACAGTTGATATTTCATTTGCTGTATTATGTTCCAAACATAGACGACTTCGCAGGAGGCTGCAGGGTAAGCTTAGATATTATGATCCCGTGGCTCGGCCTGTCCTGGGTTACTCCACTTTTTCTAGTCGATACTTACGTATCTCAAGTAAGCAGCCTACCCCACGGGCGAGAAGCCTTTTGTTATTCAGTGAGTTATATGTTATGCTCGCACACAGTTTGGTCAGACCGAAGTTTAGTCGTTTGACCCGGTATTGGGTTTCTGTTCCTTTGTTTAAGCTACTGATCTGTTTCCAGATGTTCCTGGGGGTGTGGGGGACGGGGGCCTGTGGGGTGGGGGGGGTGGGGATACATGTTTGGATGTTATGTCTGTAGCAAAGTCATATACTGTCATCTCCTGAAATATACGGAGGATGGGTTCGATACACAAGCGGCATAGGATAGTTGCCCAATTACACCGCCGCATGGCACAGATAGTATATCTCCAAGAAACGCATTTGATCACTACTGAACTTAATAAGGTACAGAGACGTTGGAGGGGCCAATTATATGGTACAGTCTACTCTTCCTTCTCCCGGGGAGCGGCGATTTGGCTGCGAGCGGAAGTCCCTTTCTCACTGACCGAGAGTAGAATCGACGATCAAGGGAGATGTGTATTATTACTGGGGATATTAGATGGTGTACAGGTGGTCTTAGGGTCAACCTATGCGCCTAATACTGATCAGGATGCCTTCCTTTTCTCGCCTTTCACAGGCCCTATCAGACTGGGCGCAATATCCATGGATAATAGGAGGGGATTTTAATGCCGTGTTTGATACTCACCTTGACCGATCACACCCTCCCTTAATCAACGTGGCCGCCTACTGTACAAGCGGTCAACTTGACTAACTGGGCGAGGGGGTGGGGACTGTTGGACGTATGGAGGATGCAACACATTGGTATGCGGGAATACTCATTCTATTCTTATCCGCACTCCTCTGCACACAGGTCCAGACCATTTCCTCTGTTCTTCAGACCTGTTCCTTATGATAGTGCGTACCACATATTTAGGTAAAACTATTTCCGACCACAATCCCCTGGAGTTGATACTTAATTGGGGTCGGGCCCCCACGCCGATTCCCACTTGGCGCCTACAACCGCTACAATTAGAAGACCTGATTTATCGGGATAAATTAGCCACTACCATTAACACATACTTTACTGACAATGAGGGTACGGCAACGTCTAGATTATTGAATGGGAAGCGTTTAAGGTAATAATCCGAGGGGTCCCTATGGGGGCGCTGGTAGGAATTCGGCGTGAAGCCATACGGGATCTCACAGACCAAGAGGATTTGTTGCAAGCGCTAGAAGTAGCTGCTCAGTCTGATAACAGGAAAGAGCAGGACCTCCAGGAGGCCAGAGTTAGATATGCTGAGCTGTTAGAACACTTGAGAGTGATAGACTTACGTGCATACACGCTGCACACACACGCGGATTCAGACAGGTCGGGCACACTGCTGGCCAGATTGATTAGACCCCAGCCTTCCCCTACACCTATTCTGGCCAAACGCAATAACCACCGTGAGTTGCTCACCACTCAGGTAGACATTAATAAGACATTCCATGATTACTATGCAGACCTTTATGCCGCCTCCTTCTCATGATGTGGCAGACGCCACCAATACATTCTTGGGCTCAATAGTGCTTCCCACTATCACGGCAGATCAAGCTGAGGATTTGGCAGCCCCTGACCGTGCCCGAAATCCGGGGAGCTATATGAGGAATTGCTCGCAACAAGACCCCAGGTTCCTATGGGCTCCCCATTGAGTTCTATTCTACCTTCGCAGCACCCATGGTCCCTAAACTGCTCCAGCTATATACTACTGCCCTGGCAGTGGGAGCCTTACCCCCTATGACCAGGGAGGCGATAGTGACCTCTCTGTTAAAACCTGATAAGTCCCCAATATATCTTACATCATATAGGCCCCTATCGATCCTTAATACGGAATACAAAATTCTTAGTAAGCTCTTGGCATCGAGACTGCTCCCCTTACTCCCCACTCTGATCCACAAGGACCAATGCGACTTTATACCCAACCGCAGCACCTCCTTGAACATACGTCGCTTCTATGCCCTTTTATATCTGCCCGATCTGATTCCCTCCATGCGGGTTGCCTCTCCCTAGATATCCGTCAAGCCTTTGACACTTTAAGTTGATCATATATGCTGGTTGCATTGGCTAAATATGGGATTCCCTCAGCATTTATTAAGTGGGTGGAGCTACTTTATACTAGACCTACGGCAAGGGCCAAGACCGGTACTAATATCTCCCCAGCCTATAATATGTTTCGGGGTACACGACAGGGCTGCCCGTTGTTGCCCTTGCTGTTTGTACTTGCTTTAGAACCCCTGGCACAACATCTACGTTGCACGATGGCACCATATAGCATTCTGGTGGGGTCAGCTTCGTCACTCTGTTTCAGCATATACGGATGATATGTTGCTTTATTTTGCAGATCTGCATGTAGATATGGCATTTGTCGCGTTGCTGTATGAGCAGTTTGGGGAGCTATCTGGACTGCGCCTTAATGCCTCCAAATCAGTGGCTTTTTTGTTTTATGACACATACACTCTCCCCACGCTTCAATTTGGTCTAATGCAGCTCAGGGTGGAACCCACTACCTTTAAATATTTAGGGATCCATATTTCCAGAACTACTTCGGACACAGTAGATGGAAATGTTGTCCGTCACTTAATAACCTCAGAACCCAAGTAGCGTTTTGGAATACCTTGCCTTTAACTACTGCAGGCCATGTAGCCGTTTCTAAGATGGTTATGCGTCCTAGACTACTGTATCAATTTGCGAATCTCCCTGTGGTCCTTCCTGCCTGGATCTACAGAGCACTTGATACCTTATCTGACAGTCATCACTTTGGGAGCAGTGGTCCGTCACAGATTAGGTCTGCTAAGATGCACTACAAAGTACTGACAGGGCATGGGTGCACCAGATTTCAAAGCCTATTCCATGAGTGGCCCAACTTAATGACTAGCTACTGATTGGCTGGTCATAATCTACTTGAGATAGGCCTATTCGCCCGAACGCTGCGGGCTGACTACAATCACTTATTATGCCCTGGAGTACCTCGGCGTGAGAGACCCTCGATTTCGTTTCATATGCACCTACTATTGGAAACTGGCGATGAAGTATGCTGGTGCACCTGCACTTATGCTCAAATGTACCTCAGGCGCCTACCACGTTCGGGGATATTATCTGCTACTGGACTACATGGTTGGTGGACCTGGTGCTACAACTGTAGGCACTTATTTCTGGACGAGAAGCCTAATGCCTCATGAAGGATTCGTACAGACCTATTGAGCCGCCTGACACAATTCTTAGCGCACTGCTCGCGGTTACACAAGAAGGCGTAAGTATTGGTCAGCTAGATCAGAAAGAGCCCCCACTTTTAAACTGTTGGCAAGACACTGTATCACACATGGGACATGGCAGTCACAGTCGGTGGTTGTCACGAGGCCTACGGTCCCATTTGGAAGTTATCAAATGGTGCCACTGCTCGAGAGGGAGGCGGACACTGTCTAAGAATTTACTGACAGGGCTGAGTGCAGATCCTTGAATATCCCAGGCGCATGTCCCGGAGTGCCTGACTAAAAACTATACAGATGTTTGTACTGCATAGGGCCTATCTCACACCTCGGGTGATACAGCACATGTACCCCAATTCCTCTTCGGAGTGTCCCCGGTGTCATAGCCTGGAGGCAGATTTTATGCACATGTTTTGGACCTGCCCCTCCCTTGTGGAATTTTGGACGGAGGTTCTACAGGGCTTCACATACCTCTCAGAGCGTCCCTCCTGGAACACCTTTGAGGCCTGCCTCCTAGGGCTCTCTCCTCTTCCCAAGAAGGCAAAAGTATTGCGTCGTTTCACTCAGTCTCATTTTAATGTTGGCCAAGAGGCTTATCACACAGCGATGGAAGTCACACAGGGCGCCATGCAAAGGGCAGTGGCGGGAGGAAGTTATAAAATGGGCCACTGCTGAGAGGGAGGCATTGCACCGCGAAGAATACAGAGGGCTGAGGAAGAAACCTATATCTCTAGAATGGGCTCAACTGATAGAGCATTTCAAAATGCAAAATGTGGTTGTCACTGATGACTGAGGTGATACTGAAATCGCGACCTGCTCCTCCCCCCTTCCATTTTCCCCTCTCCCCCCCTTCTCCCCCTCCCCTTCCCTTACCTCCCTCCTCCTCCTCTCCTACCCCCCCTGCCCCAGATATTGATGCTCCTGTCATGACCTGCCCC